>MDKI01236606.1:0-28081 GCA_005239505.1 Nicotiana paniculata
ATGGTGGATGCTTCGCATCCACCCTTCGTTCCTCCATCTCAGCTGTGCCCAGGTGCGGATGCTGAGGCGGATGCTATGGTCCGACTTCACTGCCAAGGGTGCACCAAGTAACCTACGCATCCACCCTCTTTTCCTCTAGTTGGAGCATGTTTTCTTCATATTTTTTATCTCCAAACACCCTAAATCATCACACACAACTCAATTAGTCATAAAACCAATAATTAAACCATGTTAGGGATTTTTCACACCAAATAGTAACAAAAAGCGGTTAAAACATGGGCAAAGTAGCATCAAAACATATAGAAATATGCCCAACATCAGTAGTGACATTAAACAACAACAACAACAACAACAACCCAGTAAAATTGCACAAGTGTGTCTGAGAAGCGTTAAGTATACGCATACCTTATCTACCCGGGAGGGGTACGAAAGACTCTCGGCTCAAAAAGTCAAAAATAAATAATAGATCAATGAGCAACAAATGTCAGAAAAATAATATTACCATCATAAAAGACAAAAAATAGATGGAAATGCAATAACATTAATAACCAGTAATATATATATTAGATAATTAGATGCGGTGACATATATACTGAATAATGAGATTGATGAAAATGTAGTAAATTGAACTTGGTTAGAATGTAGCAACACGCAACGAGGGGAATCTTCTTAATCTAGATAAAATTAAAGTTGCATTAGAAGAAGTTATTGACAATTTAGGATAATATCTACTATATAGTCTAATACTATTAATGCAATTCAATCTGTTATACTTGGTTACTTGCGTTACTTTACCTACAACTAAAAGAAGGGCAAATTTTAGAATCACTCAATACTTGACTTAAATTGGTGAATTGATATCGCCATTGAAGTGCTTGATATTTCCCTAGGATCAAAACACTAATCTAATGTTTTGTCTGATCAATTAACTTTTTTAAGTTCATTATATGAAAATAAAAGAACAAACATAATTATCTGGTACGGTTGTAGGCTCGTAATGGAACTTACGTACTTAAGAAATAAAAATCTATATCAATTTGGTTAAATACGGTTCAATCTATTTAGTCGATTTAAAATATCTTGACACCCTTAACACCCATTAGAATGCTCGATCTCCATCGTTCAACCTTAGGACCGATATTTGGATTAGGACTAGCGCGGGAATTGTATCTTTCGGCCCTATATTAATATATTATAAATGATAAACTAAGGGAAAGATTTAATATTTTCTAAAGATTAGTTGTTCACAACACTAAAATATGAGCAGATACACCTAAATGACCTAATGTAGGTCATCACCTCATTTGTGTATATGTTTATTTATAGTGTATATCACTACATTTTAAATTCGGCCAAAGATCACGTTTAGCCACGGCCGGAACTATTTATATTTGGTAGCTGCATAAGTTTATAAAATTTATATATTTTATATATATAACATACATTAATGTATATATATATATACAAAAAATATAAATTTTCGACTATTATTTTGAAAGCGGTTTATACAATATCATTTTCCCATTAAATTCACCCACAAACCACAATAGCAAAAACTTGTTCGGCCTTCTCATGGGCTAAGGGTGGCCAAACCCCATACTCTATAGTTTGGGGTTGGGTTGGATCAGTCCAATCTCTTTCCTGTCATGTCTGGGCTGCAGACCTTCACTTCACTCCTTGCCTTCAGTTCACTCTTGGTTCATTGCTTGCCCTTTAAAGATTGACATTTTTCACTTTTAGCCCACGTCACAACTATTTATATTCGATAGTTAAAAAAGTGTATAAAATTTGTTATAAAATATAGAATGTATGTATATACAATGTCATTTTTCCTCGGAAGATTCATCATCGCATCACTTTAAAGTCGTAAATATGGCATGGCTTGATCACATTCTAGTCCGTATTTTAATGTTTAGTCACCATGTGAAAAATAATTACTTTAAAGACGAAAATAAAATGTATAATAGGTAATACAGTTATCCGCTTATTTCCTTTTTACAATAATCATTTACACATAATTTGATAGAAATTGTCAGCAAAGAAATGTCAAGTGAAACCGTTTGTAACAACGTAGAGCGGTCCCTAGTTCAAAGGATCAAATTCTCAATCAGATTAAGGACTACGATGTTAGCATTGGAATTTGATAACAATTGCGAAGCAATGAATGAAGTTTGGTTAGCAGCCCGAAACGTGTAAGCACGGGATATATATGTCTGTTTTTGCAATTAGTTCTTTCAGTTTCAATCGACTATTCCAAGGGCAGTATGTGTCCATTTCATATTTGTGCTTTTAGAATACTTCATAGGAAAACATCTTTCCTAGAATAGAGTGCATTTGATGTACTACTTAAATGTGCACCCTCTTCACCCACTTATGCGTCAAAAACTTATCAATTACTCCGTTCACTTTTACTTCACATGCATATTAAAAATATATTTTCATATTTACTTGTTACTTTGCTTTATGCATATCAAAAGAAGATAACTTTTTTTTCTGTTATACCCATAATATTTATTACTTATTTTAAATTATTTTCTCAAATCCAATAAAATATACATCAATTAATATATGTATCATGGTAAATTATGCACTTCATTTATTATTTGTTAAAGGGTGTGAAAAGTCAAAACTTGCCAAGTAAAATTGAACGAAGGAAGTATTAGTTATGCATATCTTAATCATTAATTTTTTTTTTATAATTATATAATGAGTGTAATAAATTAAATAATAAAAATTTATAACAAAGTCTTAATTATTAGAAGAATTACCCCTACTAAATGACCACCTACTTAAACTAAAAGTAGCCAGCAAATGTATGATATTTGTATAAATATGTATAATTAATGTATATCAACTACAAAAAGTAAATAATAAATATCACCGACTATTTGTGTAATAATCCCTTATTATTAAGATATCGTAGTTTCAAGAACTTTTGCAAAAATGATATCGTCAATACGCCATCCACATTCACCGTGTTGATCGTCATCGTCGCCGCGCCCGCTATATCAAATATCATCACCATCGTTATTGCCCTCCTTTATCAACTACCATCATCCACCACCTACAATCACTATCCTTAACCATAACTACCACCAATCCGCACAAATCAATTGTCACCTTTGCTAGCCATCCTTTACGATCATCACCACTACCAAAATAGCCACTAATCGTTACAGACAATCACCATTTTGCCCTATATATTTAACAAAGTAAAAGAACTTACAGTAAGCTACCTAATTTCTATATGAGCTCTCATAATTTGACAAAGACTCTCATCAAACACCGTCCCAAGTTGCTAAATTAACTTTCAACGAGATCATATATACATAATTAAGGATTAATATATTTGTGAATGGTTGGGGTTCAAATCTTTTTTTTTTCGAATGAATATTCCAGAATATCATAGTGACCTATAAGTTTTTGAACGTTAAGTAAAGCTTTTGACTTACGAACTAATACTTAGAACATTGACGTTATCTTTGAATTTTACCTGATTTTTAGCTTGAGTGTTCTTGTCTCTCCATTTTCTTCTTCCTCTCCTCAATTAGCATGGATATGTGATGAGGAAAATGACTACCATGGATCGGAAAGATCACCTCATTGCTAGCTAGTAACATGATATGTCTCAACTGCTCATAGACTATGTTGTTCGAATTCTCTAAGTTTGTCACTTTCGTATCGAGTTCTACACATATTATGATTTTTGGAAGATTTGATATGATATAAGTGAACGACATTTATGAAAGATCCAAGCAACATAATAATGTACCACTTATTTCAACTCCAATATTCCGAATGAGTGGTTATGTTATGCTACATTGATTCAAGTTGTGCAGTAACTTTTAACCAATTGGCATAAGTTACACATATTAGTTGCATCTTGCTCTTCCACAAAATTTAAGGAATGCATGCACTTTAGCCCATAAAAGTGATTTGGTATGTCACCACAAAGGGGAAAAAGAAGATATACATAATGTCAAAAGCTATACATAACCTTATTAGATTTACGCATTTTTTCTTCTCAAATGGATTTCATCCCCAAGTAGCTACACCTTCCGTTCCATTTTATGTGGTATCTTTTTAGTTTTAGTCAGCTATAAAAAGAATAATATATTTTTATATTTAAAAACTATTTAACTGTATTTTCTTATTTTACTCTTAATAATGTGCTTTTATATTCACAAAATCATCTTAATAAAACCACAAATTTCAAAAGATTTTTTTTGTAACATAACATTAAGTCATACAAATTATTGATATATAACTATATTTGTATAAGTAATGCAATGTGTGTGTATAGCAGTGCAATGTGTAACCCTCGTGTAATATGCTCAATCGAAATCTTCTCTCACTTGCATGTCATTTACAGTCAAAGATCCAATGGATTCTATCATGGTATCAAAGCAACGGCCTTAGGATTTACAACTCCGATCGAAGCTCCATCGAAAATCTAGAAACAAAGCTCAGATTTGAGCAGCCATGGCGGAAAATGAAGTTGTTTCGCTTGAACACAATCATTCATTATTTTTACAAGCTGAAAATGCTCCAGGACTCATGTTGATGCCTCTCAAACTCACAGGACCAGAAAATTATGCCGCTTGGAGCAGAGTGATGAAGTTAGCACTACGAGGAAAGAGTAAGCTTGGTTCTGTAGACGATATTTGTGTGAAAGCAATTACAAAGGAGAATTAGCAGATCAATAGGAAAAATGCAATGTTATTGCGTTGTCATGGATTGGAAGCATGATTTCAAGTGAATTGATGCTGAGTATTGTGTACGCATCAAATGCGGAAAAAGTTTTGAATGATTTTCAGGAGAGATTTGACAGATCTAATCTCACCAGAATTTATTATCTGTGGACTGCAATTACGACTATAAGGCAAGGTAGGGACTCAGTTACAAGCTATTATTCGAAAATGAAGGATTTATGGGATGAACTTGATGTATTAACCCCTTTTTCCTCTTGTGATTGTGAGAATATAGACATTCTATAAATCATTTGGAAAACATAAGAATGTCACAATTCCTTATGGGATTCAACGAGGGTTACATCAATATACACATCATTGTGTTGGAAAAAAGGCCAGTTGTGAATGTTACTGAGGCTTATGTTATAGTTAATCAAGAGGAGAGTCAAAAGACCTTAGGTGTCACAGATACGCACAGAGATCCACTCACAATATTAGCATGAAAAAATAAAGACTCTAGACCTAGAAAGCGTAGCTTAATATGTGAGTATTATGGGTATAAAGGACATCTAAAGGAGAATTATTTTAAGATAATTGGATATCCACCTGATTTTAAAAGCAAAAAGAAGAATCAGACAACTGGAGAAAAGGCAATGCAAATACAAATACGACTACTGCAAAGGAAGTAAGAACAATGCCAACAATTCAAACACCATGCCATTTCTTTATAGAAGAGCAATACAAGCAATTGGTTAATCTGCAGTCAAAGCCTAATATAGGAGAATGTTCTACAAATATCATATGTATAATCTCTCTATTATCAAATGCAGATATGTATGATTGGGTGATAGATTCATCATGTCACCTATTGTAAGAATGTTCTAAAAGATATTAAAAGTGCTGATAGCCGAGGAATACAAGGAGTGTAGGTGCCTATAGGAAACAAGTCAAAAATTACTCACACGGGAAATTCAACTATATTAGAAAATAAGACAGTGAAGAATATATTGTATGTGCCAGATTTTAAGTTCAATCTACCTTTAATGTCTAAACTCACTAAAGATCACTGGTGTTCTGTCACTTTTGTCCCCTGGTTTTTGTATATTTCAGGATCTTTACAGTGGCAGGGTGATGGGGATTGGTAAAAAGAACAATGGAGTATATCTACTAAAGGAGAACATAACACAAGCAGCAGCAGGATTTTTTGTGCATCAAGGAATTAACACTGAGATTTGGCATCTGAGACTGGGACATGCATCACCAAAGGCAATGGAAAGTATACCAACTCTTAGGAATAAAGTTAATTCTCAAGTTCAACAAAACTTTGAAGTTTGCTCTTTGGCTAAGCAATGTAGGTTGAAATTTCCTATTAGCAGTGTTAAGTCTACTACATGTTTTCAATTAGTCCATCTAGATGTGTGGGGGCCTCACAAGGTTCCTATCTATGATAGAAAGCATTATTTTGTCACCATTATGGATGGCTACAGTAGATACACTTGGGTATGCTTGATTCAGCTTAAATGTGAAGTAACTACTGTAAAAATTTTGTTGTCAATAATAAGAAAATCAGTTTTGATATTGGTATTAAGGTACTGAGGACAGATAATGGTACAAATTTTTTTAATTCCAAGTGTAAAGAATTATTGGCTTCTCTTGGCATCATACACTAAAGAAGTTGCCCATATACTCCATAGAAAAATGGGACTTTAGAGAGAAAACGTAGACACATTTACAAGTTGCAAGAGCTCTGAAATTTCAGAGTTCAATACATCAAAACTGCTGCATATCGGGAAGGAAGTGTCCTTATGAGATGTTGCATAACAAGCCTTGGCTAGTGATTGTGAGGCCCCAATTCTTGACTGGAGGGGATTAGTAAAGTCAAGCCTAAAGGCCCTTTACTAATATAATAGAAGGTAAGGCAGTCAAGCCCTATCTAAGTAAAGCTACGACTCCTTGGTGAGAATGAAAAGGCGGTACCCCTATCACAACAAGGCAAGTTCAGTTGGCGGACCACTTTTTGCCGGGGGAGGAATCATTTTTGTAGTAAAAAAAGCTTATGCACCTAGCGAGGAAATTGGAAGCAGTTACTAATTCATGATCTGGACCATCTAAGGGTGTTTGGTTGTTTGTGCTTTTCAAGCAACCTACCAAGAGGAGATAAATTTATAGCTAGAGCAAAGAAGTGTGTCCTTACATGGTACTCAGAGACTCAAAAGGGGTACATGTTATATGAGTTGGACTTTAGAAGAGTAATGGTGAGTAGAGATGTCACATTTAGAGAACATCTTTTCCCATGTAAAGAAGCGGAAGATGCAACTGAGGATCTGTTTGCTTGTGAACCAGTAGGGGTTACTCCTGAAAAGACTAATCAGAATCATCAACCCCAGCATCAACCATCTGATCATCATCATAGTGATAATCCACATTGTAGTGATGCTCATGCTACAATTCACATTGCTGAACAACCTGTATCAGAATCACATGCATCACCTCCAACAGCTCCACCACCAGCCACACTAGAACCACAAGTAGAACCCCCTACACTACCTGTATTGCAGGAACCAGGTGCATACCATGTTAACCAACAGATCACAAAAATTGTATCACCACCAACAACCCATTTAGAAGAAGCACCATCTGAAGAAATACCACATCAAGACATGTTATGCCTACAATGCAGCTAGAATGTCTAGTAGAACCTCCAAACCTTCTATTGGGCTCAAAGATTATGTGACTTCAGTCAAACCAACCAAGGATACATCATACACTATCTTCAATTTCATCACTTATGATCACCTCTTTGAGAACTACAAATCCTTTTTAGGATCATTCTCAAAACCTACTGAACCTAGGTCCTTCAAGGAAGCTTGTCTTGACAAAACCCGGGTAGAAGCAATGGAAACAGATATTAAAGCACTTGGGGACAATGCAACCTGGGAAGTAGTAGACCTTCCTCCTGGAAAAATAGCTATATGTTCAAATTTAAATACAAGGCAAATGAGGAGGTGGAAAGGTTTAAAGCAAGGCTGGTGGCAAAAAGCTACACACAACAGGAAGGATTAGATTATCATGAAACATTCTCCCATGTTGCAAAGATGATCACTGTTATTACCATTATCAGTATAGCAGCCTCTAAGGGATGTAATCTATTCCAAATGGATGTAAATAACTCTTTCTTGCAGGGTGATCTTTATGAAGAAGTCTAGTCTACATGTGCTTGCCTCAAGGATTACACAAGCAGGAGGACAAAAGGTATGTAGGTTGCTGAAATTTTTGTATCGGCTAAGAGCCTGTTTGGATTGGCTTATTTTAAGTGCTTTTAAGTCAAAATAGCTTTTAAGCCATTTTTAGTGTTTGGATAAAGTAAAAAAGTACTTTTAAGCACTTGTTTTTAAGCTAAAATAAGAAAAATAAGTCACAAGCTAGAATTCCTAACTTATGGCTTTTGGCTTAAAGTCAATTAAAACAAGCCCATCCAAACGGGCTCTAAAGTAGGTTTTTAGACAGTAAAATATTAAATTAACCGAGGCACTGTTAGCATCTGGTTATGCACACAGTCCCTATGATCACTCATTGCTCACAAATAGGGCTGGATCAGATTTTGTCATTATCTTAGTTTATGTAGATGATTTACTCATCGCTGGTAGCAATCATGCTCTTGTGGAGGCAACTAAACAACATTACATAGTTCATTCAAGGTTAAAGATCAAGGAGAACTTAGGTATTTTCTTGGCATTGAAATTCTGAGGTCAAACAAAGGAGTGCTTCTTACTCTAAGGAAATATACACTTCAATTAATCTCAGGTGTTGGGCTTGCAGTTGCTTAACCTATTAACACGCCTATAGAGCTCAATCAGAAGTTGACAACCATTGATTATGACACGCATGTTGGTCTTCTACTGCACAATTCTCCTATAAATCACCTTTGTATATTGTGACTCTGATTGGGCAGGAGATGAGTAACTGGTCACATTGTCAAGCTTGGGACTCCCTGCTCTCGTGGAAGTCAAAGAAGCAACCTACAGTTAGCAGGAGTCCAACAGAGGCTGAGTATCGCGGTCTTGAATGCAGCAGCTGTAGAAATTATTTGGGTGGTAAGATTGCTTAAGGAGCTACAAGTTGCAGTTGATGTTCCAGTTAATTTGTACTGTGATAGCAATGCAGCTTTACAAATAGTTGTCAATCCCATATTTCACGAGCGAACCAAGCATATCGAGATCGATTGCCATTTCGTTCTTGAAAAGATCAAGGCTGGATTGATCAGTCCTCAATACATTCCCACTAGTCTGCAAGTAGCTGATTTAATGACCAAAGGCCTTAGTTCAGCACAACATCATGTTCTTCTATCCAAGCTCGGAGTGTTTGATGCTTTCCACCCTCCAGTTTGAGGGGAGTATTGATATATAACTGTATTTGTGTAAGTACTGTAGTGTGTGTGTATAATGTGTAACAGCCTATAGAAAGCGGGGTCATTGTGTAATTAGCAAAAGTTAGGCGGTTAAGTGGTTAGTTGGCTATGAGCTGTCAACCTCTAACCACTAATATAAACAACCCCTCCCTCGTGTAATATGATCATCTTCTTCTTTTTCTCTCTCAATCTTCTCTCACTTGCATGTCATTTCTACTACAAATGCAGTGAAAGACGATGCGAATATGTGGACGGTACGTAAAATATATACCGGTAGCTAGTCAACTCCACTTTCTGATGAGGATAAGGTGTGACTTAAAAAATGGAAACAGCAAGACTTAGGGTCTCATCGAAGGAGAAGTTCGAAGAGTGTTTCAGGAAAGTAATAGTAACATATTTGAAAATTAGAAGACAATATAGAATTGCAGTATAACTTAAAACCAATTAATTTTCTGTTTGTTTCTTTGCTAAAGAGAAACGCAAGAAGGTACTTAGGAAATATATCCTACTCCTCCTTATCCAAGTGAAGAAATGGCAATGTGAAGAAGATATTGTAAAGAAAACTTGTATTAAGTACTAAGGAAAGTTTCATTTCCTCTCCTTACCTTCAAGAATGTCCGAACACAATAAAATAATAGCAATAATAATAATATATTTCTAATAAAATTCTACAAATATTATTAGGGAAAGGTAATATAGAAAGACAGAAAGTCTGTTTTGAGTAGATCCTCAGTTCATGAATAGTATGTCGAAAACACAGTGCGGTTCAAATTCAAGTAGACAGATAAGGTCGGTGGAGTAATGTCAAAAATGCAAATTTCAAAAAGGCTTTTTGATATTCACGTGGGATTGTCGAAATTAAAGGACATGGTCGATATGGGCGCTCAGTATCTCAGAACTTTACAGAAGAAAATGAATGAGGTTAATATGACAAACATAGATGAATTATTTGCTTTGAAATTGGCTCCTGGATTATGCTTTGCCACATCTAAATTGTGAGTCATTGTTTGGGTCAAATCTTAATTACTCTATGCATAGGCAAAAGAAAGATAGACCAAAAGTTGGGTACAGATACAAAGTTAGGCAAGGACCAAGACTCCTGGTCCAAGAGGAGTTTGATCACTGTTAGAATAAGAGTAATTTCAAACGTTATCACTTCTTCCATGTACACTTTCCTTCGTAGCATATTCCAAAAAATAATAATTATCTTTATCTTTACAATCAATTTTTTACTAGTTTCTTTTTTATTTACCCGTAATGAAACAAATGTTTATGGTTTGTTTTAAGACTATATATTTCAAAAAAAAAAAATCCTTTAATAAACTGTAAGCGTAGTTAGACACGACCGATACATAAATTAGAATAGAAACAATACTTCCTTCGGTCTACTTTAAGTGATTTTTTGGTCTTTTTTTTGTAGTCCATAATATTTAATTTTTTCAGATATCAAGAAGGAATTAACTTTTTCTTTCCAAAGTTGTCTTTAGAATAAAGAACCTAGAAGTAGTTTGTTATATTTTCAACGAGCAGATTAAGGTTAATATGATCAATTTTATTATTAATTAATACTAAAAAGTAAATTTCTTAATATTTGTGAAAAAACCAAAAAAACCACTTAAAATGGACGGAATACATATTTTCATCATGTAATGGAATACAATCAAAGCTGAATTGGCGGTCCAACAAAAACAGCCTTGTGCAATATACGGTCAAACTTCAAACCTCTCTATAACAACCTTGTTTATTTCGGATATTATAGTGAGGTCATGGAGAACATATATTATAACATAACATGAAAGTTAGTTCTGAAAAAAAAAAGCTTGACTTTTATAGTGAAGTGTTATTATATAGGAATGCTGTTATAGAGAAGTCTGACTGTACAAGTTTGTACCTACTTTGTTCATGTCACTACTGAAAATTAATAAAGGGTTCCAAAATGGAATGTAATTTCTATTATTTCTATTTCTAAATTCCTACTTTGTTTGCAATTCTTAAATGCTAACTATTATTGATGCACATGGGACCCATATTCCCGTAACTACAACACTTCTATACATGTTACTCCATGTAGATTAGATTACTTTTATGGAGAGTACTGCATGCAAATAATCATTTGAGACGTTCCTTTTTCTCAGTTGGTAAAATGATTAATTTTGGTTTTGTTAACTAGAAATTTTCACAGAGAAAGTAAACTTAATTTTTTAAATAATAGTGCAACAAAAGAAGATATTGGTAAATATTTACAAGATTTTCGTATTTACCCACTCTGTTTTAAAGTATCATGAAAATTAACATATGAAAAATCTATAAAAAAATAAAATATTTCTCTTATCTCCTTAATTAAGAAAAAAAAATTAAAATCTCTATAATAATTTATATAGACTTCTATCAAATGTTTGATATTTTATCACCGGTTAACGTTATTTTAAAGGAGTTATAATAAAAAAATAATTTTAACTACTATATTGAATTAGTACAATTTATATCATGTTAATATTTGTTTAGTGCCTTTGGTTCTCTTTTTTTGAAGTAGTAAATTGCCTCTTTTAAGGTGCGGGTCCCCTTGGAAGTTCTCTTCATTTACTGTACTAAAAATTTCTATTGATTTTGTTGTATACAATACATGAAGTAAAATTAATAGTAACTTTTTTTTTCATTTTTTATCGTATTTTAAAGAATGATGTTGTTTGTATTTTCATCAACTAACTGATTGTTCCCACTGTTGAAACTCTTGTGAAACCAATTTGGATGTATTCAAGAATAGTTTACAGTTTGATTGGTAAGCTTCTTAATTTAGAAAATTTGTTAATATAGATGACACTTGTAGCTTTAATGTATTCTCTTGTAAAATATTCAAATAGAAAAATAATACCATTAGTTTTAAATTTTTAATTTGATGTTTATGCTTAATATGAACGTTAAAAATGAGTATTATAGCACATAGTCTTTTTATGTTAATTGGAGCAATTTAAACAGATTATAATTTATAGTTTAATTTTAAGTAAATTATTAAAATAAACTAATTATAAAATTGTGATCCCCAATATCATTCTCTATCCGTGGTTAAATGAATATAACAAGAATCAATTTATTTATCAAAAAGTTAATTGAGTCTCGACAAACAATAATTTTAAGACTACAATATTGAGCCGTATACGGGCCTTTCCTCATCTAGTATTTATTATATAGAAAAGAGAAGAGGAGGTTGACAAAGGGCATAATGGTCATTTTAAATATATTAGGTTATTGTTTGCTTGTATACTAGGATCAAAAGTTTGGTTGTGTGAACCCCACTTTCCATTCAACTTTCACTATCTTCGTTAAATGCATTACTTGATTGTTATTATTATTATTATTTTTTCAATAAGTATTTTTAACAAGAAAAATTATCTTCTTGGTAATTTTATAATTCAAATGTTCACCTGATTAAAAATACTATGGTAACATACTAGAACAAAATATTATTTACTATGGTAATATTGATTAAGTATTTATTATTTAAAGTGATCGAGAGATTATTTTATTTTTAATATTATGTCATTAAAATAGAACAAAATAAAAGTTTTTTTGTTAAAAATTCTTAATAAATTAAAATAACGATTATTATTTCAAAGAATAAAAAAAAAAACTTTTTCATCAACTATTTGGGATTAAAATTAATATGTTTTATTATTCAAATTTTGATTAGTATAAAAAGGAAAAGTAATACATTAACACAACTGAAAATACTAAAAGAATAAAACTATATATCAATTTAAACGATGAGAAAAATACATCCCAAATTATTTTTCTACTGACTTTTTACTCAATATTTTATAGTATTAATTTAAGGTTTGGTGGTGCAAAAATTTTTTAAAATAAAAAAGTGTAGATCCTATGTAGAAATAATTTAAATTGTACTTTAACTATGATCTAATCATGTATAATAGTGGTTGAGTGGCTATACTCTGATGAAATTGATTGGTCATCGTTGCAATCGAGCGAAGACTGCAGAAGTAAAATAGATTTCGTCGCTCTCTGTAAATAATTCAAGTGACAGGCCTTTAAATATAGTTCTGCAAAATTCAGAAATCCAGTTTATTTGTTCGAGAATATCATATCGAGTATAAATTGTTCATATAAGACAGTGATATATAGTAAAAATAAATGTAACACTATTTATCAAGTTATACACTGGCACTTGGAAAGTAGGGTAAAGTTATTTGACTAGCTAGATATTAAGCTCCGGTTTGGTCACATAATTTGTCAATTATTTTTTGAAAGTATTATTTATTCATGAAATATAATTAATTTTATTTCAAGTTTCCAAAAATTAATTTAAAACAGTTTTTAGGTGAAAATATTCCTTTCACTTATAAAGTTTTAATTTTTTTCAAATAAAAGACATGTTAGTAGGCAACTTCAACTTTCAAAAGCTAGCTAAGAAAACAGAAAAAGGAGAAGAGATTGTGCGATGGGACCATATGGTCTCAATCAATAAATTACTTTTCGAGTGCCTAATTAATTCTAACGTGGTCCATAAAACATCCTACATGTACAGACTAATAGGTAGCGACACCTTCCTAATTATGTACAACCACTAAAAAGCATTGAATTTAACCCAACTACCAACTAATTCTTTCACTCCTCCATTTGGCCGACCATTAATTTATGTCCAATTTTCTCTCTATAAAAAACCCTAAGGTCTCACTAGCTTTTGTACACAACACTCAAGGCAATAACATTTTTAGTACTATATCCCTCTACTTCCTCCAAACTACTCTTTATTTCTCTAATTTATCTTTTAAGAATGGAGATGGTAGGCAAGATTGCATGTTTCGTAGTTTTGTGCATGGTGGTGGTTGCACCCCATGCAGAGGCACTGAGCTGCGGTCAGGTTCAGTCTAAGCTGGCTCCTTGCGTCCCTTATCTACTGGGTCACGGCCCTCTCGGAGGCTGTTGTGGCGGCGTTAAAGGTTTGTTGGCTGTTGCCCGGACCCCAGCTGACCGCAAGACTGCATGCACTTGCTTGAAATCAGCCGCTAATGCTATTAAGGGCATTGATTTGAGCAAAGCCGCTGGTCTCCCTGGTGCTTGTGGTGTCAACATTCCCTATAAGATCAGTCCCTCTACTGACTGCTCCAAGTATGTTTTTCACCTTCTTTTCTTTTTTTACTATGAGTTTACCATATCTCTTCATTTTCATTGTAAAGAATTTTTATAAGATCACGCTAAATTTAACCTACAACAACAAGTAACTTTACATATCAAGCATTGTATGTTAACATGAAAAAATAAAGTAATACTTTCAAATTATAACTGATATGATAATGTAAAAAAACTTTAATCTCCTTTTGCTATCCTTACACTGCCCATATTTTCATTCTTACTTCAATTTTACTTTTTTTGGTCTACTTTAATTGATTTTTTGCCTTTTTTTTATAGTATAGTACATTATTTGTCTGTTCATATATCAAGAAAGAACTAAATTCTTTTTTTCAAATTTGTCCTTGGAGTAAAGAGTTGGACTATCTGTTATATTTTCAATGAACAAATTAAAGAGTAATTTTATTGTTAATTAATATTAAAAGACGAATCCCTTAATATGGTGAAAATTAACAAGCAAATAATAAATTAAAGTGGACGCAATCACTTGACAGTGGGGGTCACATAACTATTTTGAGATGCATAATCACAGATTTATACGACATTGAATTGGCTGATAAGTGAGAAGATTATTATTCAAGCTTTCCTTTTGTTGGTGTGTGTGTGTGTGTGTTTAATGTTGGTTTTCATGTGACAATGCAGGGTCCAGTGAGGTTGATGAAAGATGGATCAGTTTTCCACTGGAGAAGAAGAAGAAGAATAAGAGTGATCGAGTTTGATCCTGCTTATGGTTCCATTTCGATTTTGTGTTTGTTGCCTCTATATTTTCTGTCTTTTGTCTTCTGTAATGAAAAACTTCAACTGTTGGTTGCATTACAATCCAATCATCTGCTTGATAATACATCTATATTAGTAACTACTTAATGTCTCTTCTACGCCGTTCCATTCTTTCTCTCTGTTCTGTTTTCTTTTTATTATTTTTGTTTTTTTCATTTACTTAACTTTAATTTATTCATTATGGTCTAAATTTATTTACATAATTGACTAGGTTAGGTAAGTCCTTACGCTGATAGTTGATAATCTAAAAGAAGACACGGGAATATATTCTGATCCCAAGAAAATAATATAGGAATTTCGAGAGTTATATAAGTCATGACTAATAAAATAAAATAAAATACGACTAATAAAACACATATGTCGATATTATCGTTACATTATATAAGCAAAAGATAGTCGCAAATAGTCAATAAAAAAATTTAGGACAGTATACGGTCGAAATTAGGGGAACCCGATTTCGGAGTCCAAGCCCGAGTTCGAATGAATCGAAGTCGGAATCAAGTCTAGCTAAAAAGTGCATACTTCGGGGGATCAAATCGACGGCTGAACATGATCTACCTCGAAATAGTATCGTTATGAATCTGTACCAAAATGAGTGGAAATTTCTCAATGGCACGAAGATCAAGGCTTAAATTACGGAACAAATTTGTACGAATTAATACAAATCCGTACTAGGCGGTTACACAGCTGTCCCCAATAAGATTTTTTACTGTAAATAGTAATGTACTTTATTTAGAATTCCCCCTCCTATATAAAGGGGATCACAATCATTTGTAAAGCTCATCTAATCATTGACAAAGAATATACTCTCTACTTTTCGTTCATTGTTCATCATAATTGTCCTTTAAACTTTATTATTGCTTTATTATTCTTGATTCCCCTCAAGGTCACCGAGCTCGCGGTCACTGTTGATTAAGTAACATTAATTTGGTTCATTTATTCCTTTTACTTACATCTTATATTATTTGTTTATTAATTAATATTGAACTAAATCTCGTATCTTTAAAATCACAAATTCAATTGTTGCTCGTATTTTCGAGTTAAACAAGGACTGATTCGGTTGACTGTTGACTAGTAATATATCAGTTCACGGCGCCACATCGAAAATATCTCGTTAGCGCTGTTCACGTAATTTTTTTTTTAAATAGTAGACCTAAGTTGCTTTCCACGGGAACAATTTTTTTTACGGCAATGTTAATGACGTGACAGCCAAATATAAAATACTTCATTAATATTGAATTGGATAATAAATATCCGTTTCGTCTTAGTTTAGATGAACTAATTTGATTTGGTACGAAATTTAAAATTCTTTTTTTTTAAACTTGTGATCTTAAAAGTTTAAGGGATAAAATCTTGTGGGTCATAAAATTTGTGAGGTTATAAAAACTTCTTATTAAGGGTAAAATAGATAAATGAGAGTTTAAAATTAATTATTTTCTAAATTTAAAAATATTTTATTTATTTTAAAATAGACTAAAAAAAAATACCTGGTCAAATTTGAAACGGAGAGAGTAACAATTATTGGACCGGTCAATAGATCTATTCCATGTAAGAGATATGTGTTCTTTGGTTATTTATTCGTAGGTATTGAACTGGTGAATAGATCTATCTCAACTGTATCAACAAAAAAAGATAAGCATTTCTTTCCCAACAGCACATCCCTTTCCCAACATACCCAACTGGAATTAGGACCACACTATCAACACTTTATAAATGACGATTCTATACTTTTTTAATCCTTTTGAATTGTATACATGAACATTTAATTTCTATGTGTTTTATGAATATTTTTATGTATCAACATTCCGATGGGTCTATCTGTACACTGATATATATACATGCACACACTAATTGATATTCTATTTCACATAGTATACTTCTATCAATGTTTTAGTATCACACGAACCTTCTGTCAAAAATATTGAGAATTCACTCCTAAAAGGTCTAGATCATCCTTTGTCCAATTAGTGCATTTAAACTGCACGCAAAGAAAAAATTAGTAAATCACAACACACACAGACACACACACACACATATATATATATAACTTAATCTTTTTTCATAGGAAAGAGGTCTTATTATTTAACAACTAAGTACTGATAAGGTCATTACAAGCCATATTTGGCACTACCATGGGTGCTTAAAATAGCATCAAAATTACCAAGTGCTGCTAAGTTGCTACAAACATTAAGAGAGACAGTTCGAACTATTACAGCACCATTTTCATCCCCCAGCATTCTGGACTCGACGAAGATGGGTGGCTTATCGTAACACACAAAATTATTTATGGTGGGTTGACGGGCACCTTCCTTAGCCAAAAGATGAGTTGTTGAATTGCCTTCTCTGCAACTATGTCTGAGGGTTACTTGTCCCAACTTGCTCATTAACCATCTGCAATAAAAAATGAGATTATTGTAAGTGATGGATCATTTATCTAGGAAGTGTATGGCCTTTGTGGAATCAGTTTTCACTTTTAATGGTGTAAGTTGGTGAGAAGCTGCGTAGATTAGTTCTTGGTGAATGGCTAAAAGTTCTGCATGGGTTGGTGAATCTGCTTGGACAGATTTCATGAACCCTAGCATCCATTTTGCATTTGCATTCCTGATTAATCCTCCTATACTTAAAAAAGAGTTAGTGCTATTAAAAGCACCATCAGTATTAAGTTTGTACCTTCCTCTAGGGGAAAATGCCAGGAGATACTAATAGGAATTTTTCTAGATGTGTTTGTAAGTTTTTCCAAAAGAACTTTATATTCTAAGGCACGTTGGGATATTAAGGAGGGTAGGAGGAAATGATTTGTGTTATTAATGTTGTTGTTATTACTAGTGAGTCAAAGATTCCAAATAATGAAGGGAAAGAGATAAAACAAATTTGTAAGGTTAAGACGGTTCTTGAGGCGGCTACTGATAGAGGGGTTTCAATTCCTTAAGGAGTCTAGCGAGTGTTCATTATTGAAATTATTTACGAGAGGTGTATTAGTATTTAAAAATGAACGCCAAAATATATGTAGGACAATGGAGAATAATATGCTCGATGTCTTCTTCATGTTTACGACATCACATACACATTGGGTCAATATTCATACCAATGAGTTGAAGGTATTTTCTAGTTGGAACTCGCTCATGATAACATAGCCAAATGAAGAATTTTATTTTGTTAGGGCAGTTAAGAGCCCATATTCAATCAAAGTTTTTTTCCGTAGAAGTATTGGTATGGTCCTCAAGAAGATTATAACACGATTTGGTAGTAAAGGTGCCATTGAAAGTTTTTTGTCCAGTAGATCCTATCCTGGAGGTTACTATGGGTAAGAATTAAGGATTTGATTCTATTGGCAATTGAAAGAGGGATGTTGAAAGATATTTTGTCAAGGTTCCAAGAGTTATTGCGAAGGAGAGTTCTTGGAGTGATGAGCATGTCGCTTTTATTTAAGGGACCTATGAGGAGTTGACGAAGCGGTGGACAATTTGGGATCCAACTATAGTTCCAAATTTCAATGTTTGAGTTGGGCCCAATCGACCATGCTATTCCTTTTGAGAAAATATCCCAACCAATTTTGAGGCTCTTCCAAATGAAGAAGGGATTTTTAGTGGTGTTGTGGATATATTTAGAGATGAGGAGGTTTGCCCAAGGGGAAGCGGGGGAAGTTAAAAGTCTCCAAGCAAGACTTGCAATATTTATGCCTAGCGCCCCCCCTCCCCCCCCCCCAAGGATTTTTCACTGGTAATAATATTCCAATTCAAAAGGTGTATCTTTTTTTCTCTATCCGTTGTTCCCCAGACAAAGTTTCTAACGATTCTATCAATGTTGAGAATAATCTTACTGGGTAACATGGTAAATTGCATGATATAATTTGGAATACTAGCTAGGCGGGATTTTGCAAGGGTGGTGCGCCCCGCAATATTTAAAAAGTTTATTTTTCAGCTAGCTAATTTGTTACTAAAGTTATCAAGGATGTAGTAAAAGTTCCTATTAACGGGGCGTCTATTATGAATAGGGAATTCCAGGTATTTTCCAAAAGTTGTAGTACTTTTTATGCGTAGGTAGCTTGAAACAAAGGTAATATCATCTTTGGAACAACTGGTTGAGTAGTAGATTCTAGATTTCGTAGAGTTAATATTTTGCCCCGAAATTTTACAAAATTTTTTAAGCAAGTGAGGATGGTGTGACAGTTTGCCTTAGTAACTTTTCCCATTAAAGTCAAATCATCAGCAAAAAAAAGGTGGGATAGAGTAGGACATTTAGGTGATATTGTAATAGGGTCCCTAAGGTG
This sequence comes from Nicotiana paniculata, assembly GCA_005239505.1. Lineage (NCBI taxonomy): Eukaryota > Viridiplantae > Streptophyta > Magnoliopsida > Solanales > Solanaceae > Nicotiana > Nicotiana paniculata. The sequence continues at coordinate 19,292 of MDKI01236606.1, forward strand.
AATATCAACTAAGTTGTTAATGTAGCGTTAAAGCATTTTCATGCACAAAATGAAGATATATGGAGACATAGGATCCCCCTGACGAATACCCTTACTAGGGCTAAAATAATTTATTTTTGTCCATTAACTAGGATGGATATTTGGCTAGTGGTTATGCAAGACATAATAAGTTTGATAATATTGGGTGAAAATTTGAAGTGCTGGAATGTTAAATAGATAAATGACCATTCAATTCTATCAAAAGCCTTTTCTAGATCAATCTTAATAATCATATTGCTAATTTTAATCTTTTTTATTTATTAATAGAGTGAATAACTTCCTGGATGATTGTGGTGTTATCACTATCCCTATGGTGTTTCATAAAGTTGGATTGGTATGAACTAATAATATTCGCCAGGAATGATCTAATACGATTGACAATTATTTTAGTAATGAGCTTGTATACTGTATTGCAGAGCCCTATAGATCAGAAGTTCTTAAGGTTATTGGCATTCGAAATTTTTGGGATGAGGCAGATATAAGTGTTATTTAGTGGAGCTGGCATAGTATAGTCTTAAAAAACCTTGTGAAAGCAAGAGAGTACTGAGGGACCAACTATGTGCTAATATTTTTTAAAGAAGAAAGGATGGAGGTCATCCGGTCCAGGGGCTTTAAAGGGTTTAAATGAAAAAAGGATATTTGTAATTTCTATATTGGATAGGGGTTTGTCTAGTGAGGATAGATTAAGATTGGAGAAGCTAGTAGGGTTATTTTTAATAAATTTTCAATCTGAGAAAGTCATAGAAGTTTTGAAGAGGTTTTGAAAAAAATTGATAGTATGGTCTATGATTGCGTGTTGGTTATCGAAACAATTACCCTGATCATCTTTAAAGAAGACAGTTTGATTTCTTCTCCTACTGTTAGAGGCACTAATATGGAAGAATTTTGTGTTAGCATCACCATCGTTTATCCCAGTAATCCTGGACCTAAGTTTCCAATAGTCTTCCTCTATTTGGAAGATGCCATCATATTCTCGTTTTAGGTCTTCTTCTAAGTTTTGAAGGAAGGAGCTAGAGTGGTAATTATATGATGATTGAATACCACAGAGTCTAGCAAGGATCATTTGTTTTCCTAAAAACATCCCCAAAAGTACTGTGTTTCCAATCTAAAATATTTTTTTGGAATATGCTAGTGGCATCAATAATATTATTTGACCAGCTAGCATTGATAACGTTAACAAACTCCAAGTGGTTGGACCAAAAAGATTTTAGTTGGAATGGTCGCTGGCCAATATTAGAATTATGATTGGGTAGGGTAAGGAGAAGGGGATTATGGTCTGAGTATGATTTTGGGAGATGGGTAACATAAGCATTCAAAAAACATCTAGCCAATTGTCATTAACGAATATTCGATCAAGGCGTTCCATGATCAATCTTTTCGATTTTTTCCTATGGTTTGACCACGTAAATTTGCATCCTTTATAACCAAGGTCAATTAGATTGCAATGACTAATATATTTTCAAAGTAAAGAAATTCTCCTAGAGTTTAACGGTCTCCCACCAAACTTATCACTGTCCATAAGAATATCGTTAAAACCACCCCCAACCAACCATGGTCTTTTATAAGTATTAGATATGTGCATAAGGTTATTCCAAAGATTATTCCTATTAGTAGTACTAGTACTTGCATAGATAGAACTAAAAAATCAAGTTTTTTGTGTGTAGAAATTACCTCAATCATTGCATGGATAGCTTGATCATGTCTAGTGAAGCTATGAACATTGCCAGTGTTGATATTCCAAAGGATCACAATCCCACCTGCTTGGCCCTCGGTAGGAACCTCGATCATATTAGTGAAGTCATGATCATTTAGGAGACTAGTGTGTGAGGACATTCTGGTTTCCAGCAGTGTCACAACACAAGGTTTGTGAGTGTCCATTAAATCCCTAAAGTGTCTACGAAAGGTGTTGTTAATGGCTCCTCTTACATTCCACAGAATGATACGAGCAGGTTTACTCATGGGTGGAACTATTGGGTTGCTCACATTCCTCCCCTCCTCCGGTGAGAGAGGTGGGGTTCTCCTTAGGCATGTAACTAAGATGACTGCATGTTTCCCTACTGTGGGGTCCTGGAGGGGTCGAATGTCCATGGAGAACTTTTATAGTGCCATCGGACAACTGAAGATATATATCTTGTCTTGTATTTCCCCGAATAGTAGTACTTTTACTTCTCCTAGACTTGTAAATTCTACTGTTAATTCGTGGTGGATTAGGTCGATTTATTCCTCATCTATCTCTTGGTTTGGCACCTGTAGTAGGTCGTTGGATGGCATATTTCCTTGCATGGGGGCTGGGGCAGTTTCCTGGGGTGGTGGCTGACAGAGGTGAGGATGGATCTCCCATGGCATGAATAGGGTTGAGCGTTGTTTGTTCCTCCGGTGGGAAGAATGGGATATTGGGTATTGGAAATGGAGTTGTTTGTGGATGTTGAAGAGGAGGAAGATTCCAGTGAGTCTGCATCTCATGGACCAGATTGGGGTTCAAGTTTGGAGCTAGAGGTTGAAGGATTTGGCTTAGCCATGTTTTATTCACATAATAATTCATTGCTAGGTGCATTCCTTCCGAGACTAATGGGCTAGGTATTGAGTATTCTGGATGATGAGGATTGTTTCTTGGCCATTGATTATCATATTGAAGGAGATCACATGGCCCATGAGCCCCATCTCCAACCAAGATTAGGGTTGGTGGTTCAGTGGTGGAGGAGGAGAAGTATAGTAGTGTGGGGTGTTGGGTACTGGGGGGGAAGATTGCTCATGGCTGTTTGGTGTTGGTGGTTTAAAATTTGGGTGAGTTTCAATCGCCTCCTTAGGGATAAAGAATCCTTGGCATGATTACTAGTTGTTTTTATAGGAGTTTTGTTTTCTGAAAGGTTAATGTTAGAGGAAGGTATATGAAGCTCGATACTTATAGCATCTATGGGCATGCTAATCGATCGAGAAGGCGTGGAAGGGTTAGAAAAATATTCAGGAAGGATTTTTCTTGATCCTTGTTGATTTGCATGTACCACTTGGCTTGTGCATGCAAAGACGTTTGACAATTGTAGGTGGTTGTGTGGGGAAGGATTTGGGATGGCTACTATTTTGTCATGCAGGTGGTGTTGGTTTATATCATCGAGAGAGTTTGGTTGTTGATTGGGGAGGTCGTTCTATAGAAGATTTATGATTAAGATCATTTAAGCGTGATTTAGTGATAGGGGTAGGTAATGAGTATGTTGGCTTAGATGCCACATGGAAACTGGTATGTGAGGGAGGCTCCACGTCGGACTCCATGCAATGGTCCTTGTTGGAGTCGTTTCCAATCCTAGATGTGATTTTGTCGTTTACAATGGGCTGGATTTGTAGAGTAGCGAATTGGTTCAAGTTGTTGATGATCTTGAGGTTTGGGTCTGCCTTGGGGGAGTGGAACCGATTTTTGTTGGTACCAACATTTCCGGAGACATCTTTATTAACATATTTAAGTTTTTGAGAGTTTAAAAACTTACCTGTGTCCGCATCAAAATTTTTACATTTATACCTTCGTTAACAAGAACTAAAGGGGATTTTGGCGTGGGGGGTGGTTCTCCTTCTTGTAAATGTAACTATTTGTCAGTCATCCGTCGATGATTTTTCTGGAAAAGCTTGGAGCGCTGCTTGCATGGCAGTGTGCTCTATTGAGTTATGTTGGTTGATGCCAATCTTTGCGTATGGAAAAGTGGTCTGGGTGTGGCCAAGTCTGCCACAGTTCTTGCACAAGAATTTTTCTCCCTCATATTGTATTGTTTGTTTATGCTTGCCATTGTAGATATATGACTTGGCTGGGGAGTCCATCAGAACATCGAGGCAAAGTCTAGCCTATCCGCCTCTAATAGTTGCAGAAGTGCATGCATCTATTAGACGACCAATTTTATTACCAATCTTTTGGAGGACTAGCCCATCATAGAATTCTGTTGGTAGGTTTGGGAGACAGATCCATATTGCTATGATATGAGATTTTGCTTCATAGGCAACAAAGTTAGGAGACCATTTTTGGATGGATAAGTAGCAGCCATTAATGAACCATGGTCCTTCTTGGAGTGCTCTTACCATGTTTTCTTCTTGACTGAATTTGACTATATAATAATCCGCACCCAAATAAATGAGAGGAAAGGATTCGGTGGAGTTCCACATTACTTGTAATTTCTTTTTTAGGTAGAGGTGTGGGACTCTTTTTCCAAATAATTTGATAATTAGGGAATGTCTCCAAGGATGGTAGATTCTATGAAGTTCGTCTGAAGAGAGGTTTATTTGAAGATTCTCTTCTTTACTGTATTGATCACAGTCCATGCCATCAATCTTGTTTTCTACTTCTGTTGTAGTTAGAATAGTTGGTAATGGTATAGGGATGAGCTGTTCCGAGGAATTGAATAGCAAAATCTCCTTGAATGAAGGAGTAGGATCAGTAGCAGGGGTAGTTGAAACGGATGAAGATTCATTGTTAGTAATGGAAGTAATTAAATCTAGTGGTTTTGGAGGAATGAAGGAGGGGGCTGGAGTTGGTACTTTTGAGAGTATTTCTTCCTTCGGGTACTTCTTATACAAAACTTATTCAGTTTGTCGAATGATCGACGCTTTATGAAATCTATGATCATTATATACCATGACAAAGTATTGACACTCCTTGATTTTCCATTGAGTCCTAAACAGTATACTCTGCAGCGCTTGAGCTTGAAAGGGGCAGCAAACGGGCTGGCCAGTCAAGATATATGCGGGTAAAAATAGGCAATATAAAAAATGGATAGTTTATCTGATTCGACCTATATATAATACAGATAAAATATGAGTTAAACGACGGATAAAATGGATAACCATATTATCCATGACTTTTTGAATATGCTCAGTTTAAGAGAATTCTTAGTCTCCCAAACTTGAGAAACCCTCAATTTGAAGCTTTACAAATGTAAAAATTAAACCCCTTGATTATCTATTTTTCTAAGTAGATAATATGATTCTTATTTATATTTGATCTATTTTTAAAAGTTCATTATCCATCTATTTTTTAATAGATAATTTGAGTGAATAACTATTTTACCATCAATATCGGTTGATGTTCACATTGTTGAAATTCAACAAATACTTGGACCCCAAAACATTAAATGAAGTTTGGTGGGTGCTTGAGACGTGTGAGCATGGCATATCTTGGTTGCCTTCACAATTAATATATGTGCTTTTAAGTCGATTATTCCAGTGGCAATACCTATTTCATGTTGTCATTTTCTGCAAAAGTTTCAAGAGTACTGTCTACCGTCCTAACACATATCGACATGGACAGTCGGTGCCTCAGACCTCCTGAACAAATAAAGAGGAATCGTATGCTTTGAATTACCTGTCCAGCAAAGATAGCAGTTTGTGCAATAGTATTTCGGATTTTATGCTGAAAGATTAATTTCTTAGCCGTTGGAGAATACCAGCGAAAATATACATTATTCCACGTAAATCTAATTTTCCATACTGTCTTTCGTGTTTTATTACTAATACTAGCTTGTGAATGTCATTAGCGTGAACTACTAGAGGGTCTGGAAGCTAAGTTTAAAATAATGCCCAAACAGTTAAGCTAATATTAATTTCTAGTGACAGTCCATTAAATCTATGGAATATTTGGGAGTAAATAAAAATAACTTTACCACTATTTCTCAAGTCATACTCTAGACAAGTAGGTTACCAAACTTTTAATTACTTTACGAGAGATTAAATAAGAAAAAAGAGAAAAGGAATGCTAGAAGATTGGGACCATGGTCTAGCTTTATAAGTGTCCCATTTCAGAGTGCCTAAATTCTAGTTAGGGTACATAAGTCAGGTAGACTCAAATTTTTTAATTATCAAACCAAATTAATAATATCGGATTTTTGAAATTTATAAATTCAACTAAACCAACAAAGTCGGACCTGTCAATCTCGAACTTTTTGAGTGTTCGGATTTTTTTCAGTAAAGTCTTCATAGCATAAAATATATAACTTATGCTCCAAGTATTTCTTAGTATTTTTAAAGAAACTAACACAATAATATGAAATAAGTCATCGCATCATACTAGAATATTCAACAATAAAGATAATATAATAAAATTATATAAAATAAATATTGCTAATTAATAAGCCATAATGAAAATTAACATAATCTAAAAATACTATATATAGGCTATGCTAAAATAAGTATAGCTAATAAATACTAATATTAATTACATAACTAAGCAATAAAGAAAAAGATAAACTAAGTTATACATTTTTATTATAAACCAATGTAAAACTAAAATAATTATTCAACACTATCGTCATTCCTAGTATTAAATTGAATTTCTTTTGTTAGCATTAGTATTGATATGAACTTTGATTGAGTTACTACATTTATAGGATTTAAACTTTATTTACCATTCAAGAATATTAAGTCTAAACTTGAAATAATATGTTAAAAGATAAAACTGTGAAAAAGTTTAAGAAATATTAATAAATTACATTACAATAAATATTTATATATATAAAATATTCTTAAAACTTATATAAATGTACTATCGGGTTGGTTTGGTTTCGGTTTGACTTTTTTTTAGTTAAAACCAAGCTAAACTAATTATCGTCGGGTTTTATTTTTCAATATCAAGCCAAAACATATCGGATTTTTTTTCCGGTTCGATTCGAATTATTGATTTGGTGCGATTTATCAGTTTTCTTTATACACCCCTAATTATATTGTAGAATGTTCATTAGAAGTCCAACACGTATTACATACTCTAGTTAATATTAATAGCCAGCGGCACCTCCGTAATTATGTAGCGTGGGAAAGCGTTGAATTTAACTCAACTACTAACTAATTCTCTGACTCCCTCCATTGGCTGGCCATTAATTTATTTCCAATTTCTTCTCTATATAAACCCTAAGGTCTCACTAGTTTTTGTACCCAACACTCAAGGCAATAACATTTGTAGTACACTATCCGCCTCTACTTCCTCTAAATTAAACTACTCTCTATTGTTCTCTAACTTTTTTTTTTCTCCTAAAGAATGGAATTGGTTGGCAAGATTGTATGTTTAGTGGTTTTGTGCATGGTGGTGCTTGCACCCCACACAGAGGCACTGAGTTGCGGCCAGGTTCAGTCTGGCCTCGCTCCTTGCCTCCCTTATCTGCAGGGCCGTGGCCCTCTGGGGAGCTGCTGTGACGGAGTTAAAGGTCTGTTGGGTGCTGCCCAGACCCCAGCTGACCGCAAGACTGCATGCACTTGCCTGAAATCAGCCGCTAATGCTATTAAGGGCATTGATATGGGCAAAGCCGCTGGTCTCCCTAGTGCTTGTGGTGTCAACATTCCTTACAAGATCAGCCCCTCTACAGACTGCTCTAAGTATGTTTATCTTCTTCTTCACTCTAAGTTCTTGCACTGTTAATTAGTCACTTGAAAATGGGGTACATACTTATTTTGTTACAACTGAATTGACTTGCATATTTGTTATAAAAAATGAATATTTGGGTCTAACTCGACCTTGGAAACTAGTATAAATCATGAGGTGAAAATTTATCCTAAGACTTTACAAGGAAACAATATTTTGTTCGCCCAATCAATATGGGACACCTAATTAACCAGTGGCGGACCCAAGTGATGGCTAGCGGGTTCAATGGAACCCGCTTCACCAAAAAATAATACTGTGTATATGTATAAATTAGGATTAAAGCTGTGTAAATTTTATATAAATATTTATTTGAACCCACTTGACAACTAGTATTTTACGAGTAAAGTTATATACTTCTAAGATTGAACTGACTTGCACAAAATCCTGGGTCCGCCACTGCACCTTAACGCCCCACCATGTTCAGGACTATTAGATATTTGGTACGTGAAAAATATAACATGGGACCTAACAATGAATGGTATGGGACTGTCTCTGATTTCATGCGATTAAAATGAACCTAATAGAGCCTAAATTCAAACCCTAAATTTTGCTAATGAGATGATAATTGTATTTATCTAGATAAGAAAACAACAGTCCATTCATTTAAGCGAGCACTGTGGGATACTTTAACAATACTTAAGGTTGTCTCTCTCACATGTTACAAAAGGACGTGTCCTCCCTTGTTATCAGTTTGTCAAAGTTAAAAAAAATAGAGTTACAATTTACACCAATGTTGATAAATTAGAAGTTCTATATATATGTCAATACTCGCTATATATTTTTCCTGGATATTATTGGCTTATAGTTCCTTGGTTAATTTGCTGGTTTAATTTGGTGATGCAGGGTCCAGTAAGTTTGATGAACGATCAGATTTTCACCGCACTCTTTGGCAGTATTGCAATCATGGTCAGGAGCAGAGTATAATAAGAATATGGATATCGAGTTATTTGATCCTGCTTTAATTTTGGATCCATTTCTATTTTGTGTCTGTTATCTCTTTCTTTTTTTCTCCGTCTTTTTGAGTAATAATCGAGTCTTGTAATGAAACTTTGGTGGTTGGTAGTATTATAATCCAATCTTGATATATAAAACATCTATCTTATTTAGTTAATGTGTCTTCCCCGCATATTTAATCCCTTCTCTCTGTTCTCTCTGTGTTTTGATTTTTTTTCTTTTTTACTTAACTTCTATTCATTGATGGTCGGAAATTATTAATCAGCCAGGTTAAATATTACTAAGTGCTTACTGATCCGGATATTCTCTTGTTTTCAGATATTGTTTAATATCACGGTACCGTGGTTCACCATTTAGATTTATTGCCATGTTCAGACCCATGATGCAAGCTTCATATTATGCCGTGTTGTTTG
>ML334749.1:0-40626 GCA_005239505.1 Nicotiana paniculata
ATATATATATATATATATATATATATATATATATATATATATATATATATATATATAAGTATTGCGACGTGCAACCCGATCCCACCATATCACGCTATGATAATCACAGTTCACCTTATTCCACCAAAACAATCCACCCTTATTACACATGTTGCGGCACATAACCCGTTCCCCCCGTACAATATAGATTCACCCTTATTCCACCTAAACATACCACCCTTATTTCACCTGTTGCGATGTGCAACCTGATCCCACCATATTAATATCAAGTACTCAATATGCACAGTAAAACTAACAATTCAAATCACAAAAAATCCTTTACAATTTCTAAACACCAAACTGAAACAAATAGGAAACCTTGTACAACATGATAATCTGCATAAGTAATACTACAAAGTGAGACCAATTCAGAATTTACAACTAAAAGGTACAAATAAACCAACTTGAGCAAATAGTAGGAGATCATGAAACTATGGAAAGATCTAATATCATGAACATGAGGAAAAAATGACTAACAAGTAGCAATTAGGTATGGAAACACATTTAGAGCATATAACAACTAAGACAGAAAGAGATAATTTAAGAAGAATGGGGAAACAGGGAAAACAGATAGTTCGATGGTGCATAAGAACTCATCACCTCGCATATACGCCGCTCACATGAAGTTCACATAACACATAGCCCAAGGGTTCCTAATTCCCTTAAGTCAAGGTTAGACACAACATTTACCTTGTTCCAAAGACCACCCACTAGTCAACCACGACTTTACCTCTCGAACAAGCCACAAAATTAATAGAATCTAGCAAATTACCAACTAAACGATTCAAATTAAGCCTTAAGAACTACCCACGATTGCAAAGAATTTAATTTACACGATTTTTAAAAAACCCAACAAAAGTCAACTCCCGGTCCCACTTAGTCCAATCCCGAAATTCTGACCAAAACCTGATTACCTATTCACCCCCGAGCTCGGTTATGTAATTTGTTTTAGAATCCGACCTTAATTTGAGGTCTAAATCCCCGATTTACTAAATCCCTAATTTCTATCCAAAAACCCTCAATCCACAATGAAAACACTAGATTTTAGATTAAAAACTTGTGAAATGTAATGAAAGATTGAAAGAAAATAGGTTAAAATCACTTACCAATGATTTGGGGAAGAAAAAGTCTTGGAAAAATTGCCTCTAGGGTTCTAGGTTTTGAAAATTTGAAGAATGAACCAAAAATCCCATCTAAGTCAAGTTTTTATCAGCTGAAGATGTCGCATTTGTGACCTAGGGTTCACAAATGCTTTCCCCGCAAATGCAAAGAAGCCATCGCATCTCTGCATTCATCCCATTTGCGATAAAAGTTCGCAAATGCAAACACCGTCTTTTCCGCAATTGCGACCAATTGATCGTATTTGCGATCACTGCCCCCACTTGACCCTGTCACGACCCAAAATTTATTAAGGTCGTGATGGCGCCGGACACCACCGTCAGGCAAGCCAATCATTAATTAATTGAAATAATTTCCTGTTTTAACATTTTTTGAAATTGTTACCTTTCACTTACAAGTCATAAAAGCGAATAAAAATTTATCAAAATAAATACGACAGATAAACTATTCCATTTGTTTAGTTAAATCCCGAACACATCCCAGAACTCGGTGACACAAGTACATGAGAAAATTTTAAGAATTTCATAAATATTACAAGGCTTGTCCGAAATACAAATTGGACAAGGAATTTAAAATGGAAATAAATACAATATGAGGGAGACCCTGTCAGCTGCGGATCGCCTCCAGATGATGCAGCTCGCCTAAGTCTCCAAACCAACCACGCCGCTCTGAAAGTACCTGTGCAATAAAAATGCACAACAAGTGTAGCATGAGTACGAAAAAATAACGTGTACAGTGTGACACTAAGCATGATTATCATAGGCAATTTATTAAAATCAGGAATAAATAATATCAACTCCTTCCACATTTAACACTTTAACTCTTTGTCATATTAATAACAATTAATCAACATGGGTGATTTAATCAAATAACAAATAATCAACGGGGAGGAACAAATTCTTCCAAAATTTTAATAACTTTAAATCTCTGTCATTTCAGTTGACAACTTAAAATTTTAGGCCAGTAATCAGGCAAAATCACAACAAATACGTAGTAAATATCATGTGCAAGCAATGCCGAGGGTCAAATAGCGCGGACCAACAATAATAAATTGTGCACTGTCGAAGGGTCGAACGGCTCGAACCATAGATGCATCTATTTTTCCCCGCTCGCGAATCGATCATGTGACGCGGTCAACATAAAAATAATAAGGCTAGCCTGCTGGCGAATCATACCTGCGATTCATGTGCTCATATGTAGACATATTCACATAATAAATCCGCATTTTTATCAAGAAAGCAGTTACTCAGGAAAGTGGTAAAATTCTTCTTAAGGGGACATGAAAAATAGCTTTTAACTCTTTGTTTTGAAACTCATTTTTCCAAGTTCAATAATATTCAATAATATAACCTTATTAGGAGCACAATTATCCACGGAGGAATCAATTCTCTTTCTAGGTGATTAAGGAAATAAACTTTAGTCTTCTTAGGGATTCAATTCATTATTTCGATCTTATTAGCGGTCTAATATTATCGGCAAGATCACAAGTACAACAAGTAAGTCATGCTAGTAGGTCCTAGACTACCCGAACATGGCATAATAGTAGCTACGCACGGACTCCCGTCACCTCGTGCGTACGTAACCCCCCCAGATAGTATCACATACTTAACTACTTCACCTAGGGGGTACAATTCCCCCTCACAAAGTTATAAAGGAGACTTACCTCGCTCCGAAATTCCATAAACAGCTTCCAAGCCCTTCCAACGACTCCAATGGATGCATAACACCCCAAATCTATCCAAATAACGACAAACCAATGAAAATATATTCTAATATTCGTTACCAATTCAAATTATAAAATTTCCCAACTCCGCTCAGTGAATTGACCAAAATTCCCTCGGGTCCACGTGCCCGAAATTCAAAATTTCTCGAAGATATATTCTACCCATAGCTTTACTAGTTCAAATATAATATACAATTTACTCCAAATTTCATGCTCAAATTCGTGGTAGAAATCCAAAATACCATTTCTAGGTTTTCTTCAATATTTTCCAAAATTTTCAATAATTTTCATGTATAATTTCATGTAATAACCTTGTATTTAACTTAGAAACATGAAGGAATTACTTACCTTGTGATCCTTGACGAAAACCCTCTCTTGAAGATACTCCAAAATCGTCCACACCAAGTGAAAAATGAACAAATGGCCCAAATCCCGTTTTTAAAACACTACCCAGAAAAAACCCTCTATGCGATCGCATAGTCCAACTATGCTACCCCCAGATTTCCTCCTGTGTGTTCGCATTACCTCTCCAACGTTCGCACAAGCCAAGTCCCAAAAGCCCCAAACACACCCTTGTGCAATTGCCAACAACCCCTGCAGTCGCACAAGGCAATTCCCTGCAGCCTCAATTTTTCCTTCTGTGCGATCGCACAAATCAAAATTCCAGCCCCTCAAATTTCCTTCATTGCGATTGCACACAAAGGACCGCAATCGCATAGCATACCAGATACAACAGAAGACAGCAGCAGCAAAACAGAGAAAAATGGTCCGAATTCACCCCGAAACACACCCGAGGCCCCCGGGACCCCGTCCAATCCCACGACTCAGTCCCATAACAACCCACGGACTTGATCGAGGCCTCAAATCACATTAAACAACGCCGAAATCATGAATCCCATTCAAACTTAAACTTTATGAACTTTGAAATTTCAAACCCCCACATTCGATGCCGAAACCTATCAAATCACGTCCGATTGACCTCAAATTTTGCACACAAGTCATATTAGACATTACGGACCTGCTCCAAGTTCCGGAATCACATTCCGACGGCGATATCAAAATTTCCACTTCCGGTCGGATTTCTCGAAAATCTTCAAATTTTATCTTTAGCCAAATGACTTCAAAATAACCTACGGACATCAGAATTCACTTCCGATTGCGCTCCCAACTCCAGAATAACCATACGGGGCTATTCCCAGGCTTGGAATCCTAAACGGACATCAATAACACTGAAATTCCTTACATACCAAATTTATGAAATTCTTCTAAAATGCTATCTTCCATAATATACGCCGAAACGCTCCCGGGTTATCCAAAACCCGATCTAGACATACGCCCAAGTCCGAAATCATCATACAAACCTGCAGGAACCTTCAAATCCTGATTTGGAGGTCATTTACTCAAAATTCCAATCTTAGTCAATTTCTCCAACTTAAGGCTTCTGAAATGAGAATTTTCTGTCCAAACCGACTCTAAACTTTCCGAAATACAATTCCGACCACGCCTACAAGGCATAATACCTGAAATGGAGCTACTCACGACTTCAAACCACTGAACGACGCTCTAGAGCTCAAAATGACCAGTCGGGTCGTTACAGATCCCCTTCACAAATGCGATGAGTAGCTCGCAAATGCGAACCCATCAGAGCCCTCGGGGCTCTAAACCAACTATGCACACAAGTACAAAAACATCATGAGAACTTGCTTGCACGATCAAATTTCTAAAATAACACCTAGAACTACAAATTGAACACCAAATCAAATGAAATTTTCAAGAAAACTTTAAAATTTCTATTTTCACACGGGGCGTCCGGATCACGTCAAACCAACTTCGTTTCTCACCAAATTTTACAGACAAGTCACAAATATACTATTGGACCTTTATCGAGCACTGGAACCAAAATACGGACCCGATATCCAAAAGTCAAACATCGGTCAAACATTTCAAGTTTATTAAGCCTTAGACTTTCAAATTTCTATAAAATGCGATAACTCGGGCTAGGGACTTCCGAATTCGATTTTGGGCATACACCCAAGTTAGAAATCATGATACAGACCCACCGGGACCATCAAAATATGAATCTGGATCCGTTTGCTCAAATCATTGACCGAAGTCAACTCAAGTGGATTTTAAGGAAAAATTTCATATTTTTCTCAGTTTTTAACATAAAAGCTTTCTGGAAAGACGTCCGGACTGTACACACAAATCGAGGAAGACTAAAATAAGATATTTAAGGCTTCGGATCACAAATTTGATTCTAAAATATAAGATGACCTATCGGGTCATCACAAAGATATAGCTCCACCATCCAACAAAAAAATGTATCCTGATGTTGATTTGCTTGAATCAACATTGCCAGCAAATTTTGAATTAGAGTGACCAATAACTTCCAAATTATCTGTTCATTTGAACATAAACATGTAGTATTTTGTCCCTTGAAGGTATCTTCAGACTTTCTTTACAACTCTCTAATAGTCAAGACCGAGGTTACTCTGATATCTACCTAACATTTCAACAGCAAATGCAATATAAGGTCTAGTGCAAACATGAGCATACATTAAGCTTCCAATAACAGACACATATGGAATGTTCTTAATTTGTTCCCTCTCAAGGGCGTTCTTCGGGCACTAGTTGAAATTGAACTTGTCACTGTAATGACCTGGCCGGTCATTTTGAGAATTCAAGCTCCGTTAAGCATCTTAAGGTCTTGAAAAACTTCATATTAGGTATATATACTTGCGTGCATTGTGGAATTCAGTTACCAGATGATTCAGAGTTGAATGGGAAGAAGGATTCTAGTTTTGGAAACTTAAGCGGTGAAATTTGACCGGAATCTGACTTTTTGTGTAAACATATCCGTAATAAGTTTTGGATAATGTCAACAGCTCCGTATGGTCATTTTGGACTAAGGCGCGCGTCCGAATTTGGATTTGGCGGTCCGTAGAGTAATTTGAGACAATTCTTCGAAAAGTTGGAAAATTTGAAGTTTGGAAAATGGAGAAGTTTTACCACGGTTGACTTTTGTGATATCCGAGAGTTGAAACAGCTCCATTATGTGAATTGAGACTTGTCTGAAAAATTTGGCGTCATTCCGGGTTGAATTGATAGGTTTCGGCACGAGTTTAGAAGTTTGTAGAATTGAAAGTTCATAAAGCTCGAATTGTAGTGCGATTCGTGATATTAGTGTTGTTTGATGTGATTTCAAGGCTCGACTACGTTCGTAATGTGTTTTCAGACTGGGATGTGATTGGACGAGGTCCCGGGGGCCTCGGGTGAATTCCGGTTGGTTAACGGATTGAAAATGAAATTTGAGGAAGGGCTGAAGCAGCTGATGTCTGGTGCGATCGCACCTGCACAATAAGGGCCGCATATGCGAGAGACGTGGGTGCAGTGTGAGGCTCGAAAATGCAAGATTTGGACCGGAGCTGGGAAGTCGCAGGTGCGGACGCTTGGGTGCACCTGTGAGCACAGATGCGAGACTGGAGGCCGCAGAAGCAGAAGAGGCGCAGGTGCGATGGAGGCTGCAGAAGCGGATGCGCAGGTGCGGGCGAGGTGACCGCAGGTGCATAAAGGGCTGGAGGCAGTGAGGATTTTTATAAATGGAAATTAGCCATTTTTCTTCAAATTTTGAGTTTTGGACTTCGGATTTGAGAGCGATTTTCGGGGGTTTTCAAGCTAATCGAGTGGGTAAGTGTTTTTCACCTAAAATTAAATATAGTCCATGATTTTATCCTTTTTTTTGTCATTTAAATTGTGTTTTGAGTTGAGGAAGATTTTGGTTTTGAAGAAAAATTTTAAAATGAAAAATCATGATTTGAGGGACGAAATGGTATCGGAATTTGATAATTTTTGTATGGTTGAACTCATATTGGAATGGGTATTCAGATTTTGTAAAATTTATAGGGTTCCGAGGTGCGGGCCCGGGGGTCGAATTTTGGACCGAGTTTTAGAATTTGATAAAGATTGAGATTTTATGATCCGAAATAGTTTCTTATGTGTTTTATTTATGTTTTGAAGTTGTTTTGGTTAGATTTGAGCAGTCCGGATGTCTTTTTCCCGAGAAGTTCATTTTAGAGTACCGGATTTTCTATCACGACCCATTCTCTAAACAAGCCGGGACCGGCACTCGATCACTAAACATGACCGAGCGAACCATCTACGCTTATCAAATCTATTATAACTTTAAACTTTATATGCAGTAAAGAAATACTATAACCAAATAATTTTAATTAATTTAAATATCTAAAATAAATCAACTCTAAAACTTTATTCGTAGAAAAATAATGAAATACTGCTAAGTTATTATCAAAAATATCTAAATCTTAACCCACCGACTGTGTTTATGAAGCCTCTACTGATAAACTAACGTACTGCTCAGGACTTGAGATTTTCTGGACAGTTCTCTAAGTAAACAAATAAATAGCTAACTAAAAATGACTCTAAGGAGTACTCCACGAACAAAAGTGGAGCTCACCAATAGCACTGGAAGAGAGGGAAGTCCTAAACTGTAGCCTGCTCGCCTGCAAAACCGGTTCCTACATTGTTGTCACGCCCCGAAATCCCACCATCAGGCCGTGATGGCGTCTAACATTGAACCCACTAGACAAGCCAACGTGTATAGATAAACTAGCATATCAACATCAATTTAATAGGATAAACTAAACGGTTCACAATTTAACAGCGGAAATAATATGGTTTCAAGCTAAATAAGGACAACATAATACAACAACGCGTAAATTTTTCCAAAACCTGGAGTCACAAACTCACGAACTGTCTATAAGAGTGCTAAATACAAGTCTGGAAGGAAATACATGTCTGCCTCTGAAGCTAGAGGAAAAATAAGACAGAATCAAAGACAAAAGGGATGGAAGAGACGCCAAGGCCCACGAACGCCAGCGAGTATACCTTGAAGCCTCTATGATAAGCTGGAAGACACTCCCACTAATGATGTCCTCCGGGTCCGGCTGCGTAATCTGCACAACATAAAGAAGTGCAGGTGTAGCATCAGTACAACTGACCCCATATACTGAGTAAGTGTCGAGCCTAACCTCGGCGAAGTAGTGACGGGGCTAAGACACGACAACAAAGTGTACATGTGCAATTCAATAATATAGCATAAACTAAACAAGAATACAATTACGGGGAAAAACATGTTGGGGGTAAGAGATAGCAAATACTGAAATGACAGAAACGAGGCAACAGTGTGAAATATCTGAAAATAATAACGGGAAATGACAACACAGATTAAACAGTGAAGGATGTGGCACAGCATGTCCCATCGTGCATAATAACAATGTAAAACACGACACGGAATGTCCCCTCGTGCATAATCAATATAAACACGGCACGGAATGTCCCCTTGTGCATAATCAATGTAAAACATGGCACGAAATGTCCCGTCGTGCATAATAACGATATAAACATGGCACGGAATGTCTCGTCGTGCATAATAACGATATAAACATGGCACAGAATGTCCCCTCGTGCATAATCGAGTAAAACATGGCACGGAATGTCCCCTCGTGCATAATAACGATATAAACATGGCGCGGAATCACCCTTCGTGCTTTAACACTCTTCCTCACCCAAACAGCAATCACAAACAAGGGCAAGGAAATAAACAGAGTAAAAATAGAAATCCCGGCAAGGGAACATCAATTAAATAATTAAATACCGGCAAGGGAACAATAACAGTAATCTCGACATCCCAATAAGGGAAACAATATCAAAGCAACAATGACCCGGCAAGGGTATATTTTAGTAGCTCTTTCTCTTTCTTTCACTTTGTTTCATAATTTACTCTATTACTTGAGCCAATGCTCCAAAGGATACAATTATCTCATATATTTTCATCATTCGTATTACAATCTGAGCCAATGCTCCAACAGAGTTTAAAGATTACAATTCCCTTCACATACTCTTCACAACTTATAGAAATCATCAATTAAGCATGGAACTTACCATAAAATCAGAATATTCACAATATAAGGACTCACGGTCATGCTAGACACCAATGTATAGATACTCGTCACCATGACTATACATCGTATTTGACAATTATCAAGCAGCAAATTATACTCAACTCATATTCCCTCAAGCTAAGGTTAGACCAAACACTTACCTCGGGTCCAAAGTATAGCAATCAACCCGAAACCACACGTTTGCCACGAGAATCCGACTTCAAATGGCCCAAATCTATTCAAATAAATTTCATACTGTAAATAACATCTCATGCACTGATTCTACTATTAAATTTAAGGTTACGGCGCGAAATTAGGTGAAATGACCAAAACGCCCCTCAGGCCAGCATTCTCGGAGTTGGGTAAATTTTATATTTTCAGAACCCTCCTACTCTCACGAGTCTAGACATATAAGAATCTCTCAAATCGGAGGCCAATCACCCACTCAAATCCCAATTTTAGAAAAAACCAAGTTCTACCCAAAACACCCAATTTTCATCCATGGAAATCTTTGATTTTAAGTTGAAAACATGTTAAATGATGTTAATAATTGAAATAAATGAGTAAAAACCAACTTACAAATAATTTGGAAGAAGTCTTGTTCTTGGAAAAATCGCCTAAGAGTGTTTGAGTTTTAGAAAATATGAAAAAAATGGAGTAAAAATTCGGTTTTGTACAGTGCAGGCTACTGGTTGGCATGGGAATTGTGAATAGAGGTTCGCAATTGCGAACCCTTCAGACATTCCCAACCTTCGCATTTGCGAACCTCTTGGTCGCATTTGCGATCAGGCCTGTCCAGGTTAACCTTCGCATTTGCGAACCTCTTGGTCGCATTTGCGAACAGGCCTGGCCAGCTATACCTTCGCATTTGCGAACCTCCTGGTCGCATTTGCGATCCCTGTCCAGCAAGGGCACCTTCGCATTTGCGATGAATAGCTCTTATTTTCAATGCTGGCTTCGCAAATTCGAAGCCCTCAGATCAGTTGCACCAGCAAATTTCCAAGTTCAAAAAATGCAATCCGTTGCCTATCAAAACTCACCCGGGCCCTCGGGGCTCCAAACCAAATATACACACTACCTCAAAAATATCCTATGAACTTATCCGTGCGATCAAATCGCCAAAATAACATCATATACATCGAATTAAGCCTCAAAATCCATGAATTCTATCAAATTTCATAAAACATCAAATTTTCCATTTTCAGTCCAAAACACGCCAAACGAAATCCGTTTTCAACCAAACTTTACAGAAAGGACTTAAACCATATATAAGACCTGTACCGGGCGCCGAAACCAAAATATGGGCCCGATACCATCACTTTTTAATCAAATATCATTTTCATTTTCCTTAAATATTTTCAGAAAATAATTTTACTCAAAAATTCATTCCTCGGGCTTGGGACTTCGGAATTCAATTCCGGGAATACGCACAAGTCCCATATTTTCCTACGGACCCTCTAGGACCGTCAAATCATGGGTCCGGGTCCGTTCACCCAAAATGTTGGCCGAAGTCAAATTTATTCATGTTTAAAATCAAATCTTAGCATTTTTTCACAGAATTTCATATTTAAGCTGTCCGCTACGCGCTCGGACTGCACACACAAATCGAGGCAACTACAAATGAGGTTTTCAAGGCCTTGGGAGTACGGAATGGGGTAATAAAATAGGTGATGACCCATTGGGTCGTCACAGTTGTGCCGCAAACCAAAGTAGGTTCCCAAAAGAGAACGTCAGTACCATCCATTGTACTCAGTGAGTCTCAACGACAAGGGACAAAACTTTAATACAATACACATTACAAGCAAAGAATCTAAATGCATAGAAAACATAAAGCTTCTAAGAACAATTCTAAAATAATTACATAATAGCAGTTTATATTCTAAAAGAAATTCTTTTCTTTTTCTAAAAAAATACTTTTTCTTATACTTTAAGAGTTCCAACTATTCTGACTTATTTTTGTCTTAGTCGCCGTGTGATCGGCAAAGGTTAGATCCCAACCTGATCGAATAGGCCCAATCCACTAGGTGCCACTCGTTTCATGGTTCTCAGCGCTCAAGTACCATACCTTAGCATGGCTAAGTAAATTCTCAGCAACAAGACCCTCGGCTGGTGGGTCCCTACTTTGACACAAGTAGTTTCAGGAAGTCAACGCCTAGATCAGGATCCTCAGCCTGGACGATGACCCATTCTCAGAATAAAGGATACTCCCAAAAATCTTTTCTTTCTAAATATTCGTCTCGTGACTCAAGTTTAATCTTGTTTGAAAGTGCTCTATCAGTATTCATAATAATATACTTGAGTGTATGCATATCATAAGCATGAAATAAAATTACTCAAGGTATTTCTAAAAGTTCTATCTAACTCTTGAAACTTTAGCATGTATGATCATGTAATAAAGCATAAAAATATGAAAATAGATGATTTTACTTCTCGAGTAAAATATATAAGCTTTAACTAGATTATGCTTAGTCAACATATATTCACTCGTTCCAATTAAGCACATGTTGACTCTTTAAAGCATTTTATCAAACACTTTGTGAGCAGAACCAATTTAGTAAAGGGTTATATCCACTCACCTCAAAACTTCACGAGACAATACGTAGGCCCCAGTCCAATTGACACCATTCAAACAATCGATTCTACAATAACCAGTACATTTTAATCAATTTTAAAGTTTCACACCTAAATATAAAATTTACGGTTCATATAGAGGAAGAAGGGAATTAACTATTTAATTCTTACCTATTACCACTGTAGGATAATTAACAATAGAGAATTTTATATACCTGAATTCAAGAATTAGTGGTTTGTAAAGAACCCTACGATTTTCTTTTCGATGCCTGTGTTTGCTGCGTAAACAGAACGTTTTGCTTCTTGTGCATATATTACTACTATATTGTTTCTTTCTTTGAACCCCTTTTTTACATCCAAGGCTATGTCCTTAAGCCTTTTTATTTTTTTCAACAGCCCATTATGGGTTTTAGGCCCTCACCCCCCCCCCCCCCCCCCNAACTTAACTAATAATTAATGATACCCACCTTTAATAATTAATAATATTAAAATTATTAATATTCCCCTAATAGTATATCCAATTATTTATAAATAGAAAAGTAACTCAAAAAATCAATCACGGGAGTTTAAATCCGTAATAGAAGAATAATTTAAGAAAAACAATTAAATTCTATATTCAACGAGTCCTGAAATTTTTATAAATTTGAGGAATGTTACATTGTCGTCTTTGAGGTAAGTATCTTGTCTAACTTTGTGTAGGGGAAACCACCCTTAGTAATTGAGTCAATTGTGTTATCTTGATATGTGAAAGCCGTGTACGCAAGGTGACGAGTGGGTACACAGTTTATATGTGATATTGACCGGTTAGATTCCCTAGTCTCTTTCCATGCTTTTGAGTAGATTTTCATAATATGTGGTATCTCTTTGATTAGACTACTCTTACATGCTCTATATGATGTTGTTAGTCATTATTTGCCTCTGATTTGTTATTTGGCCTCTATATGCCTTGGTTGTTGTCGTTGCCTTCATTATTATCTGGTTACCTCTTAACTGTTGAGTTATTCTATGATTACATGCTTATCTGTTACGAGTCCAAGTTGTTGTGAATACCTGTGTAGTTATCACGTGCCTTACATGTCTTGTTTCCTTGAGAAGGTTGTTGTATCCCTTTGATTGTTACGTGGTTCCCTTATTGTCGTGAACTCATACTTTTCGTTGTAGAATTTTCTTGTAATTGAGTTGTTGAATTGTTGTTGATTGATTTATGTTACTATATGGTGGGATCGGGTTGCACACTGCGACATGAGGAATAAGGGAGGATTGATGAAGAGGAATAAGGGTGAATATGATTATTCGGTGGGATCGTGTTGCACACCGCAATAGGAGGAATAAGGGTGGATTGATACAGAGTAATAAGGGTGAACTATTATGTTGATAATGATATATGGTGGGATCGGGTTGTACGCCGCAACATATATATATTATTTACTTTTATTGTAATTGTTACAGAGGAATAAGGGAGGATTGGTGGGATCGGGTTGCACGCCGCAACATATATGTATTTTTTACTTTTATTGTAATTGTACAGAGGAATAAGGGAGGATTGGTGGAATCGGGATGCACGCTGCATAAATATATGTGTTTATGTATTCCTCTCTGACTGTGTAAGTTATTCAGTAGTTTTATATTTCACTTAAGGATTGGTTATAGGTGGATACTGATGAGACTCTTGAACTATGTATTTATTTTTGCAAATTTACCGATTATCAAAGTGAATTTACTATGTTGAGTCATTACCTCCTACCCTGCTGAGTCGTTGGTAAGATAGTATTTTAAAAATGAAAGAACTAATATCATGTTACCTTGCGTGACTTTAAGCTAGAACTCGCCGATTATTTTTGTACTTACCATTTCTACTAATTGTCATATTTTACTTCAACAGTTTCTCAACTTAATCTTCTCAACCCGTCTGAGGTTTTATTTTACTTACAAAGGAATTGTTATTATGTTTTAAACTAATAAACTCTATATTAAGTGCAATAATTATTCGATATTGAATTTTATTTGAAAAATGTTATTTTCCTCACTCAAATGATTTCTAAAACCAAACCTCATCTTTCTCCCTGATTCCCTATTTGGTCTAAAAATTATGGATTTACTTCATGATACACACACACACACACACACACACACACACATATATATATATATAGATGAAATCTCTTGAATATCTTTAGTAGTAATTGGCACGGATATGATGTACCGAGTAGCACGTGGAATATGCCGTGCAAAGTGAAATGGAAATGTGTGGGCACCAAGTTCCATGTGTGTTAAAGGTCTGGAATTTATGATTATGTTAGGAGATTACGAGGATCGGGATTGTTGAAATGGTATATTAGAAATGATTCGATTGGTTGAGTTAATGTTACTTCTTTACTTGAACTCATTTATGCTTCATCCGGACCCCAATTATGTTGTTGATTAATTACTTGGTCGATTCTTGCTGCCATTCGTGTTTTCCTCTTATTGTTAGTGCTGCTTGCAACTTGATATCCTTCTGCTATCGGTATTACTTTGATAGTCCTTTCTTGTTAGACATGAGTCATATCCTGCAGGTTATATGTATATGTGTGTGTGTGTGTGTATGTGTGTGTGCGTGTATGTGTATATATATATATATATTCGGTAGTGTCTCGACTGGCCTCGTCACTACTATACTGAGGTTAGGCTTGATACTTGCTGAGTACCACCGTGGTGTACTCATACTGCACTTCTACACATCTTTTTGTGCAGAACCAGGTACTTTGGATTGGGTCGGTTTTGATACTTACGCTCGGTGTGGCTGGAGACTTCAAGGTGTACCTCCTGGACGTTCGCAGGCTCTGAAGTAACTTTATGTTGTATTTATTCCATTGTTTCATTTACTTCCGGAGCAGTGATGTATTTATTATGTATAAGTACTCTTAGAAAGGCTTATGACTTGTACTACCGATTTTGGGAATTGTAAGTTTATAGAGAATTCAACGTCTAAAGTTTTTAGACGCTATTTAATTATTGTTATTCAGTATATGTTAGGCTTACCTAGTCCTTATGACTAGGTTCCATCACGATATCCAACAGAGGGGAATTTGGAACGTGACAAGTTGGTATCAGAGCTCTAGGTTCATAGGTGCTACAAGCCATAAGCAGGTTTAGTAGAGTCTTGCAGATTGGTACGGAGACGTCTGTACTTATCTTCAAGAGGCTACGGAAACTACTAAGATATTTCACCTCTTTCATTCCTTATCGTGCGACATTTATTCATTTTGAAGCACCTATCGTATGTTCATTTTGCATCCACTCGTGTATCATATAGCGCACTCGCATCAACTATGCACCAACGGTTCGTGATGTTGTGGATGGACTATGAGAGAGCCAGGGATGCTTAAACATTGTCTCAACGTGTGGTCCAGAATAAGAATGCAGAGGTATTGAGAGACTCTTCAGATATTCACATGGGGGTGCAGCGGGTTTTGATATCTGGTTGATTGGTACGGGCTTAGGAAGATTTAATTGGTTGAATAGTGGTCAAGATTGTGGTGGGGTCACGAGGTGGATGTTGATTCAGGATAATTGGTGGTATTGGGTACTATGTGGTTTGTATGGGATTTCTATCCAACGGAAGGTACATGTTATCATTCAAGGCACTGAAGGGAGCGAGTTTGACTGTCACGAGAATGGACGTGCGCTTAGTAGATGACTATGAGTACTTTGTGATTGGTGTTGTTCGAGCGGTGAAGGTTAGTTTTGTGGATTATCAGTTGTTTTCTATGGCTTCGCACCAAGTGAGGGAGTCCACTAGTGGCATTCAGATTGCAGAGTCAGGTGTTACATCAGCTTGGGCCAGAGATGTGTATATATATTTATGGTATTGGGAGGTTCCTCGAAATTTGCATATGATTAAGATATGAGATCTTGCATGGGATGATGTTTGGGCTTGTGATGTTTCTACATCATTAATGGGTCTGTATTTCAGTATTCAAGGGAAGTCGGAGAAACAACTTCAGATTCACAGGAGGTCTATTCAGCGTAGGCATCTTGGTTGCGGCATTACGGGGTGCTTTAGAGGAAGTATAGTGGCTTATGAGCTTCTGGGCCACGTGGCTCGTGCTAGGATTTTCTGCATTGGGCTTTGGTTGGGATAATTGTGTATCAACAGGGACAAATGTTATCCCAGAGGAAAGACGAGGAGTATTCGAAGAAATGGGTCAGCTCTGTGGTGTTGGGTCAGCATAACAATGGAAGTAATTGATCCTTTTTGAATGGGAGTTCTCTACCGGCGCCTGTGGCAGTACTTTTGGATTGGACATTTTGTGTGACTCGGTTGAGTTTGGGAGATGCGGTCCTGATGGCTTAGTTGTGTGCAGGCGGATCTCGAATAGTTCCCGATGGTGTTAGCCACGGCTTGAGTCAGTTGTCTGCTACGGGCATGAGGGATATTTTGTACCTTATGGCTTTCTCCTGGATGGATATCAGAAGTTAATAGAATTTTGGCACTATTTGACATCGTATGCGAAGAGCGTGCATTTTAGGAAAAACCCTTGAGTTTTGGTTTGCGGAGGCGTGACTAGTGGCATGGTGATTACTGGGTTTTGAGGCTTTTGAGGTTCAGGATTTGTTACATGGCTGGAAAATCTATATGGGTGCTTCAGTAAGATGATGGGGTGTGAGTGTTGTATTAGCCATTCGATTTGCGTAGTTGAGTTCGAGTATGGAAATTTCGGTATTCCGGATGTTTTATGGGCCAGCCAGTTCAGTTTGCACTTCCGGCTTCGCACAGTGTTTCAGGTGCTGATGGGTCTCACAGTACTCGTACTACACAACTTCCACAGCAACGTCAGAAGAGAGGTTGTTTTGAGTGTGGAGATAACAGCCACATGGTGAGAGATTGTCCCAGGCTCTGGACAGATGTGTCAGAGCGAGGTATTAAGGCAAGTAGGGGGCGCCCAAGAGGGGGAGGTCCGGCCCATTGATGTGTTCCATATACTAGGTTGGGGGCCATTGTGCCATATGTTATCATACAGTTATGTTTTGATCTGTTACAGAGGGGTACCATTTGTATTTCATGTATGTTTCTTCTTGTCGAGACGAGTTTCCTTATTTTTTGTTCCACTTATGGATGAGTTCCATGATTAGCACTATGTTTATATGTTTTCCCTGATGGGAGATTCTATGGGTGGTAGCCCGTGTCTACCATTTTTTGTTATTCATCATTGAGAGTGGTGAAACTAGAGATGAGTCATTGTTGTTAATCATGGTAGACCTGATGTGATTTTTCCTGAGTATTTAGGTTACGAGCCGTGATTTGATACTCTACTGGGGTGAGAGTTCAGTGAGTGTTGTGATCTTATTGGCAGATCTAAGTTAGTGGAATCTTTCAATTGGTATGATATATATTCGATATGTGATTTAGAGTTGAGGGCGAGACCCTCATGATCTCTTGTGATTCGATGTGTTTGAACCGGACCGAGCACACCGGTGGAAGTTATATCAGTATGGGATTCTTGTGATTTGTTCATATGCTTTACCTCTTTCCTTGTTATATTGTTATTGTAGGTTAATATTGATGGAGAGTTGTGCATGTCGAGCTTGTTTGATAGTTTCCATATGTGTTTCTCTTTTCATATTCAGTCATTTTTGTTATGTGCCTCTAGAGTATTAGCTTACGGGGTGTGTGCCCGGTGGTGTTAGTTGTGGCTTGGTGAATCGGGTGTCTAATTACGAGGTCTTCATGTTTCATGCATTATGATCAGTGTTATGGAGGTTTGAAACAGAGTTCTTTCAGATATGAGGCTAATTGCCAGTACTGGGTTGATTTCAGGAAGCCTTTATGATCAGAAGTGTTATTAAGGGCCTACGTGTGGTGTGTTATGTTGTGTGGTCGTACCTTGTGGGTGTAGGCATGAGCTGATGCAGCTAGTTGAGACTGATACCAGATATAGGTTTAGAGTCGGGTCTTTTGGAAATGAATAGAAGGTGAGAAACTGAGGTATGAGGCTTATCGGTGTTGGTAGAAGGACTAAATTGCAGTTGAGATGGTGTCGTCAGGCTTATGTAGATTGGGGTTACGTGGGATAACTCGCGGGTGTGTTTTGGAAGTGTGCATTCAGTGATTTGAAGACTTCGAGGCGAATCTTAGCATGTTCGAGGACGAACGTTTGTTTAAAAGGGGCAGAATGTAACGACCCGGCCGACCGTTTTGAGAATTCAAGATTCATTTGGCGGCGTAAGGTCTTGAACAACTTCATATTAGGTATATCAACTTGCGTGCATGGTGGAATTCAGTTACCGGATGATTCGGGGTTGAATGGGAAAAAGGATTCTTGTTTTGGAAGCTTAAGTGGTGAAATTTGACCGGAATTTGACTTTTTGTGTAAACGGCTCAGGAACAAGTTTTAGATAATGTCAACAGCTCTGTATGGTCATTTTAGACTAAGGCGCACGTCCAGATTTGGATTTGTAGGTCCGTAGAGTAATTTGAGGCAATTCGGCGAAAAGTTGGAAAATTTGAAGTTTGGAAAATGGATAAGTTTTACCCACAGTTGACTTTTGTGATATCGGGGTTGGAATGTGATTTCGAGAGTTGGAACAGCTCCGTTATATGAATTGAGACTTGTCTGCAAAATTTGGCGTCATTCCGGGTTGAATGGATAGGTTTCGGCACGAGTTTAGAAGTTTGAAGAATTGAAAGTTCATAAAGCTCGAATTGGAGTGTGATTCCTGATTTTAGTGTTATTTGATGTGACTTCAAGGCTCGACTAAGTTCGTAATGTGTTTTGGGACTGGTTGATGTGATTGGACGAGGTCCCGGGGGGCTCAAGTGAATTTCGGGTGGTTAACGGATTGAAAATGGAATTTGAGGAAGGCCTGAAGCAGCTGACGTCTGGTGTGATCGCACCTGTGCAATAAGGGTCGCTGGTTCAAGAGACGTGGGTGCGGCGTGAGGCTCGCAGATGCGAGATTTGGACCGAAGCTGGGAAGCCGCAGGTGCGGACACTTGGGCGCAACTGCGGGCGCACAGGTGTGAGGCTAGAGGCCGCAGAAGCGGATGCACAGGTGCGGGCAAGGTGACAACAGGTGCGTAAAGGGCTGGGGGCAGTGAGGGTTTTTATAAACGGGAATTAGTCATTTTTCTTCATATTTTGAGTTTTGGACTTCGGATTTGAGAGAGATTTTCGGGGCTTTTCAAGCTAATCGAGTGGGTAAGTGTTCTTCACCTAGAATTAAATATAGTCCATGATTTTATCCTTATTTTTGTCATTTAAATTGTGTTTTGAGTTGAGGAAGATGTTGGTTTTTGAAGAAAATTTCTAAAATGAAAATCATGATTTGAGGGACGAAATGGTATCAAAATTTGATAATTTTTGTATGGTTGAACTCATATTGGATGGGTATTCAGATTTTGTAAAATTTATCGGGTGCTGAGGTGCGGGCCCGGGGGTCGACTTTTGGAGTGATTTTTAGAATTTGATAAAGATTGAGGCTTTATGATCCGAAATAGTTCCTTATGTGTTTTATTTATGTTTGAAGTTGTTTCGGTTAGATTTGAGCCGTCCGGAGGTCTTTTTCCCGAGAAGTTCATTTTAGAGTGCCGAGTTGTCGTCTTTGAGGTAATTATCTTGTCTAACTTTGTGTAGGGGAAACCACCCTTAGGAATTGAGTCAATTGTGATATCTTGATATGTAAAAGTCATGTACTCAAGGTGATGAGTGGGTGCAGAGTTTATGTGATATTGACCATTGCCTAGTCTCTTTCCATGCTTTTGAGTAGGGGAGGAATAGTATGTGAATGGCGGTTCTCAGACAAGGGAATCAGATTGTCATAATATGTGGTATCTCTTTGATTAGACTACTCTTACCTCTTAATTGTTGAGTTATTTTATGATTACGTGCTTATATGTTACGAGTCCAAGTTGTTGTGAATACATGTGTAGTTATCACGTACCTTACATGTCTTGTTTCCTTGAGAAGGTTGTTGTATCCGTTTGATTGTTACGTGGTTCCCTTATTGCCATGCACTCATACTTTTCGTTGTAGAATTTTCTTGTAATTGAGTTGTTGAATTGTTGTTGAGGATCGGGTTGCACGCTGCAACAGGAGGAATAAGGGAGCATTGATGAGGAGAAATAAGGGTGAATATGATTATTCGGTGGGATCGAATTGCACGCCGTCGTTGATACACAATTTTTTCCTATATTATTTTCAAAATACATATATACCTCCAAAACAATGCATGATCATCAATTAATATTTTTCTATAATTTATGCATTTTTAAAGGATTTTTAATTAATTTATCTCAGTAGCTTTATTGTATAAATAATTAGTAATTGCATCACAAATGGTTTTATGATAATTTTATTTCTTAATTTTATCATTTATATTTATATTAAGTTTTAATTATTTCTTGAATAGCCATATTTACATTTCTTAGGTTATAATTACAATAACTTTGCAATAATAACCCATATGGGCATAATTACTTTATTTTACAATAAAATCACCTTTTATATTTTTATAATATTAAGTAATTTTTTTAAATCAATTTTATGCATAAATATCAATTTTTATCATTTATTAGATATTTTTATGAATTATTTTTAAATTAATTGGGTATTTAACAAATAGCCTCTTTTAATTTCGGACCTTAGCCCAATTACTACCCCAGCCCAATTAAATGAACACAATACTATAACCCTCATCCAATACCCATTAACCCACAACCCAATACCCATAACCCATTTTATAACCCGCCCGACCCCCCAAATTCAATCCTAACCACTGATCTCAAAAGATCAACGGTCCAGGACATTCCTTCCATTTTTAATTACCCAACAACCCCCAACTCTAATCATTTCCTAAGTTCCGCCGCCCCTGAATCCCTCTTCCCTCTCTTCTCTCTCACCCTTCTCCCTAACCCTAGACCGCCGTCACCTGAACCCCCTTCAATTCATGGGTTTTTCCCTCGATCTTAGGCCCCATCTGGCCTCCTTTCTTTACCGGTGTTATGATTTTTGTATTAATTGAGGGAATATCAAAGATATTCAACACAGACTCGGTCCAAATCCTTCATTTTCTAGATGAATCCGCATGTGTTCATCTCTATGTTTGTGAGTACTGCTATCTTCATGTTTATGACTTCAAATCTCTGGTTCAAACCGAATTTTTCTTACCTCTGTCTATTTTTAAAACCCTAGTCACTTTCTACTCGAGGTTGTTCAGATTTCTATAGATCTGAGATGATTTTGAGTTTATCTATTTAAGATATTCTGTTTTTCTTATTATTGTTAACCGATTTTCGTTTTTCCCTAAAAGCTAGGGTTTCATCTTTTAAGTTTCTGCAAAATAGTTCTAAAATATTTAAGCATTTAACTTCGGTTCTCTTTATTTGTTCAACTGGTTTTCATGTCTATGTTTGCCAGTTATTCTTTGGCTCTGTCAATTAAGTTGTCTAATTAGGGTTTGGAATTCTGTTTTCTTTTAAAACCGCTATATCTCTTTGACAATTTTTACTTATTCTTTCCTTATTTTGACTCATAATTGGTATTGTCTTCCTTAATTATGCCACTGGCCTAATTTTTGGGTATTGATTGTTTTGACCGACCTATAAATGGTCTTTAGGCTTATTGCTTACCTTATTTAGCTTCAATCCTGTCTGCTAACTGATTTCGTATGAGATTCTCCTTTATTTAAGGGATATTTCCCAGATTCTGTCTTATTAATTGATTGGGTTTAGCCCTAACTGATTGGTTAATTGATTTGCATACTTTATTTATGTACCGTTAATTTTCCTTGCCTTATTTGTTTACTCTGCTGAATGTTATATAAACCTTGCACCATTCTGATTTTCAAAACACAGAAAAACACCTACACACACACGCCTATGCTTACAAGCACACACTAAGACACAAACTCACTTACACACTTACACGCACACAACTTGAGTTCTTTCTGTTACTTCGATTTGCTGCACTGTCTAGCCGGCTGAAAGCCAAGGCTAGACTCTTGGATTCCAATTACCTTCACCTTCCTGTTTATTATCTCCTTAACTGGTATGCTCAATTTCTGTTATTATGTTCTATTTTATATGCTATGTAGCCAATTTACTATAGACATCAACATGCTTCTGTTTTGATATTTTTTTCCTGGCTATCTCTTTCTCAACTCCTATGCCTCAATTCTTATTCCCTGTGACTTATATGATTAGCTTACTTCGAACCTCGATATGTCCTGTTTATTATATGTTTCCAGTTTACTTTCTAACTAGTATGGGTTAGTCTTGGTTACCTCTTTGTTCCACATGTATGTGTGGTTAGTGCTTCAAATTCCAACATGTTTCTACCAGACATATAGTTCATGTTTTGTTTCTTTTTTTCAGTAGTTATGTATTAGTTCATGTTATCTAGTTCTGCTTATTGTAACTTCATTATGTTTCTCTGCTTAATACATATCTATATGATTCCACCTAGTAATAATTAATAAACTAAGTCAACTTCAGCAATGTAAAACCTTGTTCGATTCAATTGTGACCCTGTTTAGTTCTGTCTATATTTAAGTGTTCTTGCTCTTGTTGTGATTGTTTAATTACTAGTACCCATGTCTGAACCAATCTGCTGAATGGTGGTTCTGTTTGTAGTCTTGTAACTTGTTTCTATTCACTTCTGAAAATCAAACTGCTTTTTCTAAAATTATCCCCTACCCTTATATACTATTTTCAAACTTCTACTTTTAGTTATCTAGGGTCCTACCACCCCTAGTGTGAGCACTTCCTAGGGTCCATGAGACTCCTCCGAACTCTGACACACTGGGGATGGTCTTCCAATCATTTACAACTATTTCTCTAAGAAAGGTTTTGGTGTGAGCATTGCCCGGGGTCCCTGAGGCCCTTGGGAACTTAGACACACCAGAAGCCCATTTGTGTATTATGGATGGACTACCTGTACTTAATACTTGCTTGCTTGAAGGCCTGGATTCTAGGTTGATATTGGGCCTACTAAGGCTCCCTATAGTGTAATGAATAGCTTTATGTAATTCATTCATATTGGTCTGTAATAATGTAATAATTCTTGTAAAAGCAGATATGGGGTTATTAGTAAAAGTCGGGGAGGGATTGTTATATATCTTTGTCAAGTTTGGGTAGAAGTCATGCCTATAGGTTGTTGTGGTGATTCTTTATGTGCATAACATTAGAAATCATGCCCATAGGGTCTTGTCTCGCCGTTTGAAATCTGAAGTTTCATACTTTGCATCCTAGAAATCCTGTTTATAGGTCATTTACCAATTCTGTATCAAGAACCCATGTTTTATGCATATTTTCAAATCTCAATGTGCATTAGAAATCATGTATATAGGATCTTCTTTGTGAATTATCGAACTTGTATGACATTCTGTTAACGTCTCTGCCCACTTAGATATCATGTCTATAGGAAATAAATATAAAATCAGTGTCTTAGAAATCATGTCTATAGGAGTTAAGTAATTCTGCAAAAAATTAGAAAGCATGCTTTTAGGATCTAAAAGAGATAAAAACTTGTATGTTAAAATCAGTAACTCGTTTATGAACTATGTTATAGGTCTATAATTAACAGTTGTAGATACCATGCCTATAGGATTGTGTTCTGGTTATCACTTAGGCAAACTTATAGGAATTCTGGGGCTAAAAAGAACTGTGATTTAGTACTGCTTGAAGTTTGCCCAGATTCAGAGTTTTTGACAAAATCAGTAGGCAAACTGATAGGAATCGCTACTCACTTTAATAAGGCTATTATATATTCTGTTTATGCTCATCTATATGTCCTGCCTATATGATCTTAAATCATTAAAGATTGTTTGTTTGAATAGCGCGCATTTGTTTTGTTTACTTGTGGAGGTTAACATGAGCCCCTATTTGCTCTTTATGTGACAGTCCTATTTGACTTTTGTTTGTCTCTTAGTTTACTCATTTTTTAGCAATCTAGGTCAGTCTAGAACTACCTTAAATAGAGGTCCTAAACACCTCCAGGACCATAGGTAAGGGACGGGTAGTGCACGCATAAGGCACGGGTTAGAAGCTACTAGAACGCTTAAGTAACAATTGAAAGATAGTAATTGGGTAGGAAAGGAGATGATGACCTGTGCGTTAATACTATGTGTAGCACCCCGACCTGGGGAAAGTTACCAAGTATTGCATAGAAATGATCCTATAGGCTAAAAAATTTAGGACCCTTTAATTCCTGTTCTAAATAATAGTTGTCTAAATTGCTTTATTTTCCTTTAAAGACTAATTCGCTTAATTGAGTTTGGCCGGGACCCACCGTTGTGGACCTCGAGGGGTGCCTAACACCTTCCCCTCAAGGTAATTTCGAGCTTTTACCCAAATCTCTGGTGACGTAAACTAGTTTCATGAGTTATTTGCCTTAGGTACCCAAACACACCTTAATCCGTTAGGTGGAAACTCTTCAAATCCCATATCCCATCCCAAAAGGAAGGGAGTTGTCTCAAAAATGTTAAAACTCGGACTCCGCGAGGAAAAAGGGGGCGCGACAGCTGCAGCAGGAGGAATAAGGGTGGATTGATACGGAGTAATAAGGGTGAACTATTATGTTGATAATGATATATGGTGAGATCGGGTTGCACGCCTCAACATATATATATATATATATATATTATTTACTTTTATTGTAATTGTTACGGAGGAATAAGGGAGGATTGGTGGGATCGGGTTGCACGTTGCAATATATATGTATTATTTACTTTTATTGTAATTGTTACAGAGGAATAAGGGAGGATTGGTGGGATCGGGATGCGCGCCGCATCAATATATATGTTTATGTATTCCTCTCTGACTGTGTAAGTTATTCAGTAATTTTATATTTTACTTAAGGATTGCTTATAGGTGGATACTGATGAGGCACTTGAATTATGTATTTATTTCTGCAAATTTACCGATTTTCAAAGTGAATTTACTAGGTTGAGTCATTACCTCCTGCCCTGCTGAGTCGTTAGTAAGATAGTATTTTAAAAATGAAAGAGTTAATATCATGTTACCTTACGTGACTTTAAGCTAGAACCCGCCGATTATTTTTGTACTTACCATTTCTACTAGTTGTCATATTTTACTTCAACAGTTTTCTCAACTTAATCTTCTCAACCTGTCTGGGGTTTTATTTTACCTACAAAAAAAATTGTTATTATGTTGTAAACTAATAAACTCTATTTTAAGTGCAATAATTATTCGATATTGAATTTTATTTGAAAATTATTATTTTCCTCACTCAATTGATTTTTCTAAAACCAAACCTCATCTTTCTCCCTGATTCCCTATTTGGTTTAAAAACTATGGATTTACTTCATGATATATATATATATATATATATACATGGATGAGATCTCTTGAACATCTTAAGTAGTAATTGGCACAGTATGATGTAATGAGTAGCACGTGGAATATGTCGTGCAAAGTGAAATGGAAATGTGTGGGCACCAAGTGCCATGTGTGTTAAAGGTTTGGAATTTATGATTATGTTAGGAGATTACGAGGATCGGGATTGTTGAAATGGTATATTAGAAATGATTCGATTGGTTGAGTTAACGTTGCTTTCTTTACTTGAACTCATTTATGCTTCATCCGGACCCCAATCATGTTGTTGATTAATTACTTGGTCGATTCTTGTTGCCATTCGTGTTTTCCTCTTATTGTTATTGTTGCTTGCAACTTGATATCCTTCTGCTATTGGTATTACTTTGATAGTCCTTTCTTGTTAGACCTGAGTCATATCCTGCAGGTTATATGTATGTGTGTGTGTGTGTGTGTGTGTGTGTGCGTGTGTGTGTGTGTGTGTATATATATATGGTAGTGTCTCGGCTGGCCTCGTCACTACTATACCGAGGTTAGGCTTGATACTTGCTGAGTACCACCGTGGTGTACTCATACTGCACTTCTACACATCTTTTTGTGCAGAACCAGGTACTTCGGATTGGGTCAGTTTTGATACTTACGCTCGGTGTGGCTGGAGACTTCAAGGTGTAGCTCCTGGACGTTCGCAGGCTCTGAAGTAACTTTATGTTGTATTTATTCCATTGTTTCATTTACTTCCGGAGCAGTGATGTATTTATTATGTATAAGTACTCTTAGAAAGGCTTATGACTTGGACTAGCGATTTTGGAATTGTAAGTTTATAGAGAATTCAATGTCTAAAGTTGTTAGATGCTATTTAATTATTGTTATTCAGTATATGTTACGCTTACCTAGTCCCTAAGATTAGGTGCTATCACGATACCCAACGGAGGGGAATTTGGGTGGTGACAGTCACGCTTCAGTATGGGAGCTACACTTGGCGAACAATCCTTCATCTGAAATCTCTGTAAGATTGTGTTGATATAGGTTTCCTGAGATAAACCTAAAATACCTCGATATCTATCTCGATGAATCTTAATGCAATTGACATATCATCTTATGTCTTTCATAACAAACTTTTGGAGAGAGAAATTATTTCACTTCATATAGAATTTCCTCATCATTGAAAGCAAGAAGGATATCATCCATATATAGAATTAATACCTCGATATCTATCTCGATGAATCTTAATGCAATTGACATATCATCTTATGTCTTTCATAACAAACTTTTGGAGAGAGAAATTGTTTCACTTCATATAGAATTTCCTCATCATTGAAAGCAAGAAGGATATCATCCATATATAGAATTAGAAAATAAATTTTACTCCCACTGATCTTCTGCTATATACATTGATCAATAATATTCTCATTAAATTAAATAAAGAGAATTTTAAATACTACTCACGGGAGGCTTTCTTCAATCCATAGATGGATTTCTTTAGCTTGTATACCAAGTGCTTACCATTACTAGAGGAGAATCCTTCAGGTCATTTTATATAAACCTCTTCCTCTAGTTCCCTATTGAAAAATACGATTTTCACATCCATTTGTTATAATTCTAAATAAAAATGTGATATTATGCCAACATGATGTGTAAGGAATCCTTCTTAGATACATGAGAAAAATTCTTTGTATAATCGATTCCTTCCTTTTGATTGAATCCTTTAGCAACGAGTCTTGCCTTATAACTCCCTATGTTTCCAATAAGTCTATTTTAGTTTTAAAGTTCCATTTACATCCGATGGTTTTTACACCATTATGCAAATCGACAAGATCCCAGACCCCATTACTCTTCATGGAGTTCATCTCTTCTTTCATGGAATTGTACCATAATTTTGATGCTTTACAACTCATAGCTTGCGAAAAAGACTCAGGATCATTTTCGGCTCCAATATTAGATTCTTGTAGATACACAATATAGTCACTAGAAATTGTTGATTTTCTTTCTCTAGAACATTTTCTTAATATTATATCAACGTTTTCCTGAGGATCATGTTGTTCAACTGGTTGTTCAATATAATATTTTCTGGAATTTCTTAAACAATTTGATTTACTGAAATATTCTCAGCAGTTTGTGGAACCTCAATGACCGGTTTCTCAACACTCAATTGTACTTGAGGGGTGTTATGTACAATAACTGATCTTTCACTTGAAATGGAAGGCTGATCGGTTATAGATACTATGTTCTGAAATTAGTCACTCTCATTAATCAAGTCATTCTCAAGAATTTTTGCATTTCTTGACTCCACAATTCTAGTGCTATGAGATGGACAATAAAATCTGTTTAGACCTTTCGGCATATCCAATGAAATACTCATTAATGGTGCTCGGATCCAATTTTTTTTCTTGTGGGTTGTGTACTCTAACTTCAAATGGGCAACCACAGACGTGTATATGTCGCAAACTCAATTTTCAATCTTTAAATAACTCAAAAAGGTGTCCTTTGGACAGCCTTGGTTAGAACTCGATTTAATATATACACTAGTGTTTTAAGAGCTTCAATTCACACGGACTTAGGTAGCTTAGAGCTACTCAGCATACTTCGCATCATGTCTATTAAAGTTCGATTTTTTTTTTTCGCTACACCATTTTGTCTGGAGAACCAAGAATAGTATATTGGAAAGCAATCTCATTTTCTTGAAGAAGCTTAGCAAATTGATCCCGTGTTTGTCCATTCTCAATGTATCGACCATAATTCTCACCACCTTTATCAGATCTCACAATCTTAATTTGCTTTTCGCATTATTTCTCTACTCCAATCACGAAAACCTTAAAGGCTTCTAATGCTTCGCTCTTATTATGAAGCATGTAGAGATACATGTATTGTGAGTAATCATGTGCAAAGGTGATAGAGTATTTTTTTACCATATGCAAACTCTGAAAATCACAAGGCAGTGGTTAAAATTGCTTTGATACAAACAGTAAGATGTTTACACAACCTAAAAATATCCAACACATATAGAGAGCGAAATTGCAGCGGAATATGAAGATCGACTTACCTCCCGCCATTGTTGTTAGAGATAAAACTTTGTGTATAGGTAATTCTACACAATAGCAACTCATTTTAGATGGTGTAGTGACTTTCTAAATTGCACAGTATAACGACCTATCACCACCTCCTTAAATAGGAAATCATCCTACATTTTTCTCCATCAGAAACACATAGGTAGCTAATGGGCAATTAATGTATCATACGTTAACTTCACTGTAATAGACATAATAAAATATTAATAAAGACATTGTAACTTTAAGTTTTTATGTAAGTTCATGTCTCAACAATAAACAAGAAAAATAAGAAACGGATTTTCACATGAATGCGGACCACTTAAATGAAGAAGTTACTTACACTTCTTTGCAACTGTATACCACGAAATTCATCATAATCTACTGGTCATTCTAGGGAAGATAAATGCTAATCAAATTATTGTATAACTTTTGACAATGATCTACTTCTGTTAAAAATAAAAAATAAAAAGAAGTTACAGATTCTTAATAATAAGGTTGAAACTTTTAGATGTAAAATATTTGCATCAATAAACGACGTTACTCATATTCACACAGGGGCGGATGGGGCGTAT
The DNA here is from genome assembly GCA_005239505.1 of Nicotiana paniculata. Taxonomy (NCBI): domain Eukaryota; kingdom Viridiplantae; phylum Streptophyta; class Magnoliopsida; order Solanales; family Solanaceae; genus Nicotiana; species Nicotiana paniculata. The sequence goes on from ML334749.1 coordinate 28,344, forward strand.
CTAGAGTATAATGTATGAGTTTCAGCGAACACAATAACTTTTGCATAGAGCTTAATTTTTATTAAAAAATTTATTAAATATTTATAAATATCTAACTGTGAACTCACTTATTATAGTATATTAATTTGAGATTGTGACAGGAACCCATAAACTTCAAATCCTGGATACGCCTCTGGGGCGAATCCACCTTTATGGAGGTGGTATGGCACCCGCTCGGTTGTTAAAATTATCATATATTTATGTAAATAAAATTTTTAACTAGGTTAAATATATGATTCCGCCACCCCATTCTCAAACTAAACAAAGATGTCATGCCTGGTAGACCTTTTTGAAAGCTTTTCTCGCGAGTAAAATTCAAGTTTGAATTTATCTTGAACCTTGTCTGACTTTCCCTTTTCTTTGTGCTTTTTATTTCTTTTGTCCCCGTCATTTCCTTTTTGGCTACCTCTCAATTTCCTATTTGTCGTTTATTATTTTTATATTTTTTCCTCTATTCTATTACTTTATCTGCGATATTTAGCAAGAACACTAAAAAAAGAGCCTCCAAAATTTAAAAAATTTATAATATAGGCATTTCTCTTAATCTCAAATCTTTTAGTTTTCTTCTTTCAAAATCAAAAAACTTGGGTCTTCATATTTAGATTGAAATAATATATAAGTAACAAAAATTCGAAAAAACCCGACAAAATCGAACCAATCCAAACTGATATAATGGGTTTGATTTGATTTTGATAAAAATCGAACCAGCCCGGTCTATATATACTCCTAACTAAAACAATGGACTGGACAAACGTTCCGAACAAACTATATAATAGTAGTTATTATAAGGTGTACATTAAAGAAAATTTTAGCACCCACCACCTTTAAATTCTAGATCCACCTCTGTATTCACATATTCACTAAATAATATTGAAATATAAAAGAATAAGAGAATTATCAAGCTAAATATTTAACATGTTAAGAAATTCTTAGAAAAACTGCATAATCGAAGTCATTTGAGTATTATTTTGTTGCATATTAAAATAAATCAATATTATAGATACAGCAATTCATAATGATAAATTAAAAATTAAGTGTTAATCAAGAAGACCGTGTATTAAAAAATTATTAGGTGAAACACGATCATATCATATGTTTGTACCCAATAATATTAAAATTAATCTCACTAACTTAAATATACTAATAATATGCGTACACGCGCAAATAACGTGCCCAAAAACTAATTAGTTTAAAAGAATTATTTGTTCGATACCGGTGTGGGACAAGAATGATCAGATGTCTGTTTCCATATGAAAAGATTGTCTATTTATAAGGCTGAAATCTCTCTGTAGATGAAATTTATGTAAAACACTTTCTTTGTAATTCTAGCTAGGATTTTTTTGAGTGCCAATTGACTTAAATCAGACGTCTTTCATAAGTTAGCTTGGAGCCCTACACTACTTTCTTTTGCTCATATTCAGCAAATGCTTAACTTTGAATTTTCGGTTTAATCTCAAGCGTCTAAGTTTCCCTATACAGTGGTTTGTGAATATTTGGGTAACAAAAATATTAAATGATAAAAGTTACTCACAATTTGCTCGAAATTAAACTTCCTGAAATTATAATGTAAGTACCATCTGATGTAGATTATGATATATATAAAGGAACATTAAATTTCCAGAATCAAATGAGTTTCTTTGTTAATATTTTGTTAGAATAAATCAAGTAAGTCCGTAATATTTTGTTAAGAAATCTTATGTCATGACCCAAGTCTATGGCATGTATTATTAGTTTTGGCTCAACAGACCTTACGGGTTTGTCTCTTGGGTTACATCATAGTCTATGGCATGTATTATTAGTTTTGGCTCAACAGACTTTACGGGTTTGTCTCTTGGGTTACATCATTATCGAACCCAAAAACACGTTTACATCATACACATCTGCTTCAGGTAGAAATTGAGTTGCTCTAATTAGTTCATTACTTTATCCATTTCCTCTTCTCTCAATCAAAAGCTTTATTTTTTCATAAAAGTGTTATGCTGAGGAAGAGACAAACCCAAAAATAAAGAAGATAAAGAACATCAAATTTTAACGTGGAAAACCTTTCAAATCGAAGGTAAAAACTACGGGATCACAAAGATCCCAAAAGATCCACTATAACAATAAGAGGGTTACAAAAGTTCTCCAAATTGGCTACACAACAAGTGCTAAACAAGGAGCAATAATAGCAGCAAGAGCAACGACAAATCAATTGAAGAAAGAGGAGAAGTCACAAAACTAGAGTTGTTGTTCGGGGCACGAAATCAGATGCTACAGGACTCAGAATCCGATCTTCACCGTTCAAATTTAGTGTTCTTTATCTTCTTTATTTTAGAATTTGCCTCTTTCACGACATAACAAAAAATCTACGGCTCTTATTCTTTGTGTCTATATCTTTTCCTCTAGACAAGAGTATTTTTGTTTCTTTTGTTATTTTGTTCTAGCACTTCAATGTATGTCATTTATCTTTTAGACCTTTGGATTTCTATGTTATTTTAGGCAAAATTGTATGGGGAAACTATTTAGAAATTAATACCATGGACTAGGCATCATTTCGGAAGTACTAAACCACTTCAGTAATAATCTTTAAGAAAAAGAAGCAAAATTCTCTATTCATAGTAGTTATAAGTTTGCCTTCATTAGTACAACTCTTAGAGGCTTCAGCTCCTTTTCCTTTTCTTTTCTTTTTTTAAATTTCTAGATATGCCCTCGTCATAAAAATACAGATATACCATGATTTTCATCTTCTTCTTTTTTCTTTTTTTAATTATCCCCTTTCGACAAATGAATGCGCATTCTCTTTCTAGCAAGCGAAAATATACTTCTAACCTCTCAGTAACCAACAATCAGGCGAGGAAAATCATATGTGTTGGTCTGTATAATCTCGTATATTTGCCTATTCTCCACAAGAATTCTAATTTATTGTCAAAAAAATGAAAGAATAAATTCATCATTCCACTACACTCAATTCAAGAACTCGAGAATAAACTAATGCGATGTTCAGGTATCTCGATTGAAATTCCCGTAAATGATATTTGATCATTCCTTATTTTCTTTAGACTTCAGTCAAAAAGTCTTCTCAGCCTTCGATTGCAAAGTGTTGCTTTATTATTCGTACAAATCAACTAATATTCTTTCTCCTAATTTATAGATGAAAAGACTCATAATATTGAATCAGACAAAAGGCATATGTACAATGATTATATTTATTAATTAAATTTTTCTAATATCAGTATCTATTAAGTATCTCTATTATAATTAATTATTAATTCTTTGCATGTGAATACCACGAAATTGACAATTATCTACTAGCTATTCTAGAGAAGATAGATGTTAATCAAATTATTGTATAACTTCTGATAATGATCTACTTCTGTAGAAAAAAGAGGTTACAATTGTGTACCTAATTTTTTATCATATTTAATTTTTTTTTATCACTTTTAGTATTTAAATAATTTTTAAGTTTAATCTTGATATTTTAACTTGTTTTCACCTTTTTATAGGTTTTATTTGAGAAAATTGAAAACCAACAAAAAGATTCACATTTTCAGAATATTAATTTTTGTTCATTTGCAAAAGAAAAGAAAAACTCAAAGAAAAATAAATATGTTCTCTTTTAAGAGATACTTTAGCTAATATTTCATCTTTGTATTTTTCTTTATTTGTCTTAAAAAGAAAAGAATTTGAAAAAACAAGAGCCAATTGTGAGCACATAATTTTTTACTATATTTGAGTTTTCATCACTTTTAGTATGTAAATATATTTTAAAGTTTAATCTACATATTTTGGCTCTTATTTCACTTTTTATATATTTTACTTGAGAAATTGAAAACAATAATAAAAGAAAAAGAGTCATATTTTTAATATAAACTTTATCTTCATTTACAAAGGAAGAAAATGTATTCCCAAAAAAAAAATATATATTAGTTTAATAAGTAAATTTTGAGTGATTAGTATTTTATCTTGCTATTCAAGTTTAAGAGTAGTATTTTATTTTTTATCTATTAATCAATAAAATCAAATCAAATCACAAAAAAAGAAAGAACCAATCAAAAGTGGCCATGTGCCAAAGATTCTTTCCTAATTAACTGCTTTTGGACTCACATGCTCTCAAATAACAGATTTTGTTTTCTGGGGAGTGTAAGATTCCATTGTTGGCACTATTCTCACACACTTTTCCTTTAATACCAGCACACACTATAAAAATACAGATACCCATTCATTAAAGGGAGACGGGAAAAGGGGCTGGAAAAGGACCAAAAAACAGGGGAAGGAAAAAAGGGGGCAAGATCTTCTTTCCCAAGCCACCATAAACCCACCAAAATTCCATTAAAATCCTGCAAAAACCACCGAAGAACCAACCTCAGAATTCCAGCACCAAATTTCAGTACTTTTCATTGATTAAACTCATCCAAACTCAATTGTTTTAACGCAGCAAAAATCTGCTGCAAACAACCTCAAATCAGCCCCAAAAATCAGCTAAAACACCTGCTGAAAACAGTCGCTAATCGTCACCAAAAACCCATCCAAACGAGCTGGAAATTCCAGCTCCAAAAGACAAATCTGAAACTCCCGCAAAAAAGCTCCAAAGAGCAGCAAAACCAGTTGCAAAAATTGTTGAAAACCAGCTACGAAAAATAGCCAAAAACGGACCCGAAACAGCCTCGCCTCCAACCCAGTTCCACTGTTGTTTCAGTTGTTGGTTAGCATCTGAAACTAGCTTTTTCCACTCTTAAACCCAACAAAAAATCATCACAAAATCCACTTAAAAACACCTCAAAACGGTGACATTTCAGAAAAAAAGAAATAGCAGCGTCAAAAGTAGAGATTGAAGGCGCCGTTTGCAAGCTCCGATCGCGGTCCAAATTTCTGTCAAAGTTCCATCGCCGACTTCTCGATCTTTATTCCGTTTCTCAACTGCCTTATTAAAGGTTTGGGCTTGGAGATTTTTATTAAATACATAAGGTGCATCTCTTTTCTGTTTACAGAGTTCCTTATGCATTTTGAAATGAATTTCCTGATTAGTTCTTATGTGGTGTGCTTAATTTTCTTGATTGTGTTTGTATGCTTTAAGATCTGTTACTTCGCTCTTATTTGACGTGAGTTTTCATTCCACTATTATAATAAATTTGGAATAATTGCCTATTGCTAAAGTAAGGGGGTCATATGGATTTCTAATTGATTAAGTAGCGTTGGGCTTTAATGATTGAAATGTGAAATTGGGTTGTTGGTTCCAAATTTAAAGGTTTAGTTCTTTCATATACATACAGTCTCAATGGCCTTTAGTATAATTTTGACAAGGCCCAAATTAATGAAGCAACAAGCTGGCCTATTTCTCTTTAATAAGTATGTCTCCATAAAAACAATTCACGAATACATTAGAGTGTTTTAGGCTCGCTCTTAACTAATTAAATTATCTTGATCATAGTCATGATTACATAATCTACATTCGGGTGTGACAACTCACGTCCCCGTCTTCAACTTCAAATTATAATAAAAATCACATGTCGTAATTGCGGGTGCATTTTATGTGGCGTAGTTATAATGTGTCCAAAAAAATAAACAAGTGCACGCCATCATAACTTGTTTCAAGATAAATCCATAAATACTAAAAGTGTCTAAAAGTAAAAATTCTAAAATGCACAATAGTTTTAAAATAATTAGATAATTAGGCCAAATATTAATAGTTAAGCGACCGTGCTAGAACCATGGAATTCGGGAGTGCCTAACACCTTCCCCCGGATTAACAGAATTCCTTACTTGGATTTCTGTTTCGCAGACATTTTAAACAGAGTAAAAAATTCCTCGGTCTGGGATTTCAATAAATAAATGGTGTCCCGAAACACTGTATAAAATTCGGGTGGCGACTCTAAAAAATTAAAATAAATCCCAAATTCGAATAATGTCACTAAAAAGTGGAAAAACTCCCTTATCACCCTAATCCGAGGGTGGAAAAAGGAGGTGTGACACCAATTGGAATGCCCAAGTTGCAAAGGTTCCTTTTTAATAACATACTTTGCACCTGCACATGGGCACAACAATATTATCTCACAGGTGCACATTCCATTTGATTCCTTAACTGTTACACAATTAATAGCCATCTGTTATGAGCTGCTTTTCTGCCACGCCTTATGACCCCTTGGACGCGCCGCATGGCCTCCTGGCAAGCCTCTCAACGCCTAGTGTCACGGTCGGCCCCGTGATCTCGGCAACGCCAAGTGACAAGCGCGCATGCGCTTCTGTCGCCCCACCGATATTCCTTGCCAGCGCCCAGCGGCAGGCGAATACCAACAGTGCCGAGCGCACAGACCATTTCCTCGGTTTGGGATTTCAATAAATAAATGGTGTCCCGGAACACCGTATAAAATCCGGGTGGCGACTCTAAAAAATTAAAATAAATCCCAAATCCGAATAATGTCACTAAAAAGTGGAAAAACTCCTTTATCACCCTTACCAGAGGAAAAAGGAGGTGTGACAGCTCTGGCGACTCTGATGGGGATTAAGAACCCAGAATCTATGGTTCAGGGTTCAGAATTCGAGCTTAGAATAACTGTTGTATTTGGCTTTATTATCTGATTTTACATGTTTGAATCTAATGTGCTAAATGCCACTTTTTATCGCTTTGATATTATCTGAACTGTACATAAATTGTGCCGAAACCCTCTTCTCTCTGAGTCTTCTAAATCATCTGGGAAGTGTGCACTTCGTGTGACTTCTTTTCTGTTAGAGTCATATCCAAATTTTAGAACGGGTTCGGACAAGTTGCAAAGCCGGTGAAGCTTCTGTATTCCCGGTACGCTTGCTCGAGTTGTCCGCTCGGGTAAGCCAGGTCTAGAACAATACACCACATGGTTCAAACCTAGAATGACATAGCCTCACACCGGATCCCTAGTAGGAACGTTTATTTGCATCATGTGCATTTGACTTTGGGGACTCAACACAAGGTTTGGGTCCGTCTAGGACAGGTGTACCCAATTTAAAAGACCATCATGATGCATCTTACGTGCTACTTGTGTATCTGTTTATTTCGGCTCGCATGTTGACTGGCCTCTAGAATGGGAAAGAAAATATAAAAAAAAAAAATCAAGAGTGGGAGGTAGATATTTGAATAATTCTGAAACTCTGCCAAAATTTTGAAAAAAAAAAGAGAAAAGAAAACAAGCCAATGTTTTCAAAAATTCATGTTTCCTCTGTTCTGTCAAAACGGCAGAACTACGCGGGTCTGATTCTCACTGGATGTGAGATACGTAGGCAAACCTCATCGGTTCCGGCCCCAATTTTTTTAAAAAATCCCCAAAAAATATTTTTCTACCTTTTTATTTTCCTCAATTTTTAAAAAATCCAAAAATATTTTCCTTTCCTTCTTTAGAAAAGTCTTTCTTTGATTCCCCAATTTTTATTAAAAATCAAAAAATATTTTTCTTTAATTCCTTCTTTAGGAGTCTTTTCTTAGGAAATTTCAAACAAATAAAAGATTTAAAAAAGAGAGTTTTAGATCCCAAAAATATTTCCTTTGTAAGAGTCTTTCATTCGAAAAAAGAAGACAAATCAAATCAAAATCCCAAAAAAATATTTTCTACTTTTTTAATTTTCCACAATTTTCAAAAAAATCCAAAAATATTTCCTTTGTAAGAGTCTTTCATTCGAAAAAAGAAGACAAATCAAATCAAAATCCCAAAAAAATATTTTCTACTTTTTTAATTTTCCACAATTTTCAAAAAAATCCAAAAATATTTCCTTTACTTCCTTCTATAGAAAGTCTTCTTTTAGGCCCCAATTTTTAAAAACAACAAAAATATTTTCTTTTAATTTCTTCTAAAAATTCAAAAATATTTTCATTCATCTTTAGAAGTTTTTCTTTTGGAAATTGAAAAGAAAATTCAAGATTCAAAAAATATTTTCTTTTAATTTCTTCTAAAAATTCAAAAATATTTTCATTCATCTTTAGAAGTTTTTCTTTTGGAAATTGAAAAGAAAATTCAAGATTCAAAAAATATTTTCTTTAGAAGTCTTTCATAATTTTAACATAAAGGTCCAAAAATTCCAAAAAAAATATTTTCTTTCTTCTTTAAAAGTTTTTCTTTTGAAATTCCAAAAAAAAAAAAAAGGAATCGAAATCAAGAAATATTTTCTTTCTTCTTTATAAGTCTTTCTTTCAGAAATTAAGAAAAATTCGAAAATTCAAAAAAAGAGTTATTTTATTTCCTTTATTCCTGATCTTCCCGAACTACGCAAGATTTGATTCATGCAGCTTCATGATACGTAGGCAACCCACATCAGGTTCGATCGAATGATTTTGAAAAAAAATAAAAGCGAAGAAAAAAAAAAGAATTATAATAAGGACCGACTGAGTCTATTCTAACGTGTCTTTTGTTTTGAATTGTGAAGAAAGTTTGAGGTGGTAGGTTTGTGGTAAGCTGACAGCACAAAATCTAAGGAAAGAATGACAACTAACATCGAAGTTGTTACGGGCGGTCATGAGACTCAGGGTCAGAGGGTTCAACAAGAGTCTACCATGGTTGAGGAAAATAGAGTACTCAAACAGAAAATAACTGAAATGTGTCAAGTATGGGCCAATGGCCAAGGATCGCCCTTTTCTTCTCATGAGTTCACATCCATCTCAACTACTTCCATTCCGGTATCATTGCCTAATCAATCTTATCCACCTGGGTTCAGTCCTTATCCCAACTGCACGACTACAGCTGGAACTTCTGTTGCTTGCTCCCAAAGTGTGCCATTGGCAATCAATCAGACAACCGTTATTGTTACGCCTGTCTTCACTGTCCCACAACCAACAGTGGTACAGAGAAAAACTCATGAGTCACAATTTGCTACCCACCAAGAGTAATACCATTCTCTTGAGTACCACTCGTACTTATTTGATCTTCCAGCAAACATTGAGAAGCCTGGCCGAAAGATGGCACAGGAAGAAACGGCCCAAAGAATGAATAAATTAGAACGATAGTTGAAAAACATGCAAGGGTTGGCAGGTCAGAAGAGTATTGCCTTCAAGGATCTATGTATGTTCTCCGATGTCCACTTGCCACCTGGTTTCAAGCCATGGACATGTAGATCCCATAGCCCACCTGAAAAGGTATTGCAATCAGCTAAGAGGTGCAGGAAGAAATGAAAAATTGCTAATGGCTTATTTTGGGGAAAACCTTACGGGGGTAGCCTCTGAATGGTTTACTGATCAAGACACATCTTGCTGGTATGTCTGGGATGACATGGCGCAGGCCTTTGTCAAACAGTTCCAATACACATTGCCCCAGACCGCAATTCCCTTTCCAACCTGAAGAAGAAACCAACTGAAAGTTTCAGGGAATATGCCATTAAATGGAGAGAGCAAGCGGCTAGAGTTAAGCCACCCATGGATGACCACGAGCTAATCACTGTCTTCCTTCAGGCGCAAGAGCCAGATTACTTTCAAAACATGATGTCCGCAGTTGGCAAATCCTTCTCGGAAGCAACCAAAATGGGAGAAATGGTAGAGAATGGCCTTAAGACAGGTAGAATTATAAGTCAAGCATCTCTCAAAGCCGCAACTAAGGCTGTCCAGATTGAAAATGATAATCTTAGCGATACAAATGAGAAGGATGAAGGAATTATGATGACATCAGGGTCGAGAAGAGGTCCTAGGAGAACATCTCGAAGGTATGACCAGTCTCGTCTGATTTCTGATGCTTCCCCTGAGCACTACTATCCACCTCAGAATCCACAATACTATTTTTCTCCACCTGAGTATTTTGTCCATCCACTAAGGCACCCCATAAGGCGAGCGTCAGCACTGCAAAATCTCCACCAACCTCCACAAAATTTTCAAGTGCCTTATAACCCGCATCTAAGCAAGGGATATAGAGGGGAACAAAGGTTGAAAGATAATTTTACACCAATAGGAGAGTCTTATGCAAGCTTGTGTGAGAAATTAAAGCATTATGTCATGATTGCACCTATTCCTCCAAATTATGTGGACCCACGTGCAAGAAGCTTTGAACCTTCTAAAAGGTGTGAATACCATTCCAATGCCCATGGTCACGATATTGAAATTTGTCGTGATTTGAAAAGAGAAATAGAAAGGATGATCCAGGAAAATCTGATTGTGATTATAGACAGCGACACCCAGAATATCACGCAGAATCATTTACCTGCACATGATAATGCACACTTTGTAGGGATGATGCATGGTGACAGGGAGTATGAGAATCCTCTCGGGAACTTGCTAACTGAAGTTGTTGATTTTGAAATTGGATAATGCTCTGCTGATTCTGATGAGCGAACTTGTGGCTAAATGTAAAGCTTAGCAATTGAAAAGTTGTTCCCTCCTCACTAGGAAGGAATCTATGGTAGCTTGTTTTGATATTTTTTCTATTACCTTGGTTATTTCAGGGTTGTGATCTAGATTTTATTTGTTTTATTGAGTCAAACCCTTCTATCCCTCTGTTCTGTTTGTGTCAGTATTGTCTGTCTGTTTTGTTGCTATTTTCATTATCCGGGTTATTTTAGGGTTGTAACCCGGATTTTAGGTTGTTTGNTATGCTTAGTTCCTTTCTCGCTAGTTTTAGTAATATGATATGCATGTGGAAATTTTGGCCAGATCTTAAAAAACGGATTTAGTCTTGAATGAGATAAGTGAGAAACAGACACTTTTGAGGATGAATAAAGAGTTGAAATACTTTGGAATTAAGGTCGAGTAAAATTCACTTTCAAATCATTGTGAAGATCGGTCTTGAGAATGTTTAATCAATTGAAGCTTCATCGAAAGTTTGGCATTAATGGATGAAAATTATCTTTCGACCATGACACACCAAGAAGATAGACATGTTCATCAACGCTATGATCGCAAAAAGATAATATGTTTTGGCGTTCTCGAGGCTGGGAGGCCCTTTTTCTTTTATCTAAACACTTTATACCCTTCTCTACCCTTTTGAGCTGGTGTCATTTTTCTTTGACCACCCTCTCTTAGAATCAAGTTTAGAGTCAAAAGTCCCAAAAAAAAGAAGAGAGAAAATGAAAAAAAGAAAGAAGGGAAAATGAAAAAAAATGATGAAAAAAAAAAATCCATGCCCCAAGAGTAAAAACTAGGGCAACTCTTAGAAAGTTCAAATGAAAAAAAAAAGAGAAGAAAAAAATAGTCAAAGGTCCATGCCCTCAGAAAATAAAAGCTTGGGCAATTTGTTTTGAAAAAAAAGAAAGAAAGAAAAATGAAATGAAAAAAAAAAAGAAAAACATGAGAAACAGAAAGAAATATGAAAAATAGTTAGGTCAGATGTTTGAACTACGTTAGACCTGATTCCTAAAAAAAAAAGAGGATACATAGGCAGCCTTACACGGTTCGGTCCAACCAAATAAGAAGAAAAAAAATCCAGAAAAATCCCCAGTAGCTAAAATTGGGGCTGAAATTTTACTTCCCTTTTAGAAGAGTCGATTCCGAGAGTTGTAAGTTTATAACCCCTCATTTTGAGTCTACTTTAAGCCTTCATGCCAACCCTCCTTTCCAACCCTATCCAAAAACCTTCCAAATAAAGACCTCCCGATATGCCTTCAAGAATGCCAAAAGAAGTATGCAATGAGCAACGATTGTCACGCGACATAGAACACTGTCAGTTGCTCACCAAAGAAAGCATGGAATCAGCAACGGTTGTCACACGACATAAAACACTGTCAAGTTGCTCACAAAAGAAAAAGAAAAAGAAAACAAAAGAAAAATGAGAGAGTCTTACTAGTGAAAACCCTCATGGGCACTGTAAGGCGATGGTAAGTAGAGAAAAATNTCCGACAGGGGCATTGCTTGTTAATACTTGTTTCTTTGCATCATTGTGTCATTCACTCTGAGTCAGTCCTTGTCAAAACAAGCAAGAAAATATTTCAAAATCTGCTACCAGCCTTTCAATTGCACAAAGCAAATTTGGCCAGCACATTCAATTGTACAGTCAACATGCCTCGAGGGTTCATGAAAATGAAAATGGTTTCCATGTCAGCCTACTTGGCACAAGCAAACATTACTGGTGATTCCCTCTGAGAGTCAAATTGATCCTAAAGGCAAGAAGCCACTCAAGATATCAGAAAAAAGGTCGCATAAGCAAAGATCTCCTGTTGGGATAAGGCTGACTGAGCCACAAATAAAAATGGTACTGGGTGTGAAACAATCAGGGTTGATGCAGAGAAAAAAAGTCTCTTGAAAACTGACTCAAGTTGATTGAGGAAAAGCCAAGTTGCCCATGACTCAAGGCCACAAACCGACCACCACTTTTAAAACTGATGAAAT
>ML334751.1:5628-15934 GCA_005239505.1 Nicotiana paniculata
CCCACATTGTCCCCCGACCATGGCGACGGTCCATCCAGGACACAGACAGGGACTCCCCGCAACGAGAGAGGTATGCCTTCATTACTATCTGCTCACAATCTTTGTGTTTCTCCTTCAGAGATAGTCTACGCCCTAGAGAAGCTCGGCCCAAAGGAGAAATGGCCACAAAAGATGAAGTCCGACCCAAACACCAGAAAGTCAAATGCCCTTTATGAACTCCACTAGGAACGAGGTCACAAGGCCGAGGACTGCATCTCCTTGAGGCAAGAGGTAGTGAACATGCTCCACCAAGGGCATTTGAGAGAACTAATGAGCGATCGAGGAAATGCGAACTTCGCTCGAGGACAAGAACAACATCAAGGACCCACCGAAGCCACCCTCCCCAACCCGAACCATCCAAATGAACATCGGTGGAGGTGACGAGGCATCGATCAACAACTTAAAGTTCACAACCACCCATAAGCTTAATCGATCAATCACCTATGAATGGTATGACGACCTCGAAGAAAGTATCATCTTCAACGAGTCGGATACCCATGGTTTTACCTTTCCTCATTATGATGCCCTTGTTATTACTTTACGCATTTCAGATACTGATTTAAAACCGATTACGGTAGGTGACGGAAGCAGCGCGCATATTATCCACCCTCGAGTTCTCACACATATGAGGCTCGAAGATAGGATAGTGCCACGCTGCGTCACACTAACAGGTTTTAACAATGCAGTTGAGCGGACATTAGGAGAAATCACATTACCCGTTATGGCCGGTGGTGTCACCATGGAGACTACATTCCACATCATGGATCAAGATACATCATACAACGCCATCATAGGACGACCTTGGATACACGCCATGAGGGCCATCCCATCCAGCTTATATCAGGTCGTCAAGTTTCCCACCCCGTGGGGAGTATTCAGCATCCGTGGCGATCAGCGCACGACCCAAGAATACTATCACATTGCACTCGAGTGCTCATACAATCAACATTTAAAGAGCAAAAGGCGCAAAAACATAGCAATTAACGAAGTCGAGGACGAACGAAGACGAAGGGAAAGATGTCATTAGGGACCCCAAAGTCGTGGAGGCTACCGGATAAACTGTGGAAGACCTCAACCCCGTTCAGCTCGATAGGAGGGGCCACAGCAAAAAGGCCTTTATCGGCCACAAACTGCAAGAACCATGTAAATTCCATCAATTTTTAACTAAAAATGCGGACTTGTTTGCCTTCTCTCATGCAGATATGTCGGGCGTCCCGAAAGAAATAGCAACACACAAATTGAACGTCGACCCACTTTACCCCTCGGTACGGCGGGTTATAAGAAAATTCAACGCTGCAATAAATGATGTCGTCCATGAAGAGATGGAAAAATTACTTGAAAATGACTCTATCAGGGAGTCAAAATACCCCCAACGGGTCGCCAACATGGTCATGGTGAAAAAGAAAAATGGGAAACGGCATATGAGCATAGAGTTCATAGATCTGAACAAGGCATGCCCGAAAGACTCATTCCTATTACCTCACATTGATCAGCTCATCGACGCAACAACAGGGCACGAGCTGTTAAGTTTCCTGCACGCCTATTTGGGTTACAACCAGACCCTCATGGAAGAGGAAGACTAGGAAAAAAACTACTTTCATCACCTACCAAGGGACGTACTGCTATAGAGTTATGTCATTCAGATTGAAAAACGCAGGGGCGACATACCAGAGGCTAGTAACCAAAATGTTCAAAGAGCAGCTCGGCAAAACCATGGAAGTATACATTCACGACATGTTAGTCATGTCGAAAATAAAGGAAGACCACATCGACCATTTGAGGGAAGTCTTCGACATACTCGGGCGGTACGGCATGAAATTGAACCCAAAAAATGCGCCTTCGGCGTAACCTCAGAAAATTTCCTCGGCTTTATAGTATCGCAAAGAGGCATCGAGTGTTACCCCGACCAAATTTAGGGTATAGAGGAAATACTAGAAAACTTGACCAGCAAGAAGCAGGTGCAGAAGCTGATCGGTCGCATATCCACCCTATCGAGGTTCATCTCACGATCCCCTAATAGATGCCACTAATTCTTTGGCGTGATCAAAAAGGACAACGGACTCCAATGGAATTCTGAGTGCGTCGACGCCCTAAGAGAACTAAAGACGTACTTATCTTCGCCCCCGCTGCTTGCTAAGGCAGAACTCGGAGAGCACCTCCTAATCTACCTGGCCGTGTCTGATGTCGCAGTAAGAGCAATCCTGGTACGAGAAAATAAAGGTACGCAATCTCCAATCTACTACATTAGCAAGTAGTTGGTCAACGCTGAAATGAGGTAACTCCACCTCGAAAAGCTAGCTTTGGCTTTGGTCGTAGCTTCATGAAAGCTTAGACATTATTTCCAGTGCCTCCCCATCTCGGTGGTCACAACTTTTCCTCTAAGGAGTATCCTACACAAGCCTGAGTTGTCGGGTAGGTTGGCTAAATGGGCCATTGAATTGAGCGAGCATGATATAACCTATCAGCCGCGAACAACAATAAAGTCACATAGTACTTGCCGACTTCAGTGCTAAAATAATGCCCGAGGTTGAAAGGGAAGCCGTTAGTACTTCCCCCAGGACACAGAACCTATGGATTCTATACACCGATGGCGCCTCCAACGCGTCAGTATCTTGACTGGGACTTGTACTTGAGGTCCCGGGAGGCGAGATAATTCGCCAGCCATATGGTGTCCCGATATGACTAACAATGAGGCCGAGTATGAGTCCGTGATTGCAAGGTTAAAACTTGGACTCAAGCACGGAGCACGACGAGTAGTCCTACGATGTGACTCACAAGTCGTCGTCAATCAAGTCACATGGACTTTCCAAATCAGGTAACAAAGGCTACAAAAATATCAGACCGAAATCTGTAAGTTGCTACCTGAGTTCGACGAATGCCAGCTCGACCAAATACCTCGAGCATAGAACATTGAGGCTGACGGCCTCGCCAAATTGGCGGAGACCGCTAAAATCATAACCAGAAAGGAGAATGTGGTCACTCACCTCCACTCATCCATCGACCAAATTGAGGTACGCACTATTAACCTAACTTGGGACTGGCGCAACCGTATTATCACCTACATGCAGGAAGGCATGCTCCCAAACAACAAAAATGAAGCCAAAAAACATTGAATCCAAGAGGTCCATGAAGGACACCACGGGGCTCACACCAGCAATCGAGCCCTAGTCAGATGTCTCATATGAGCAGGCTACTACTGGCCCACAATGAAAAGGGAAGCAGCTGATTTTGTTAAAAAATACGAGCCATGCCACAAGTACGCTCCCATGATCCACTAAGTGGGCGAGCACCTCCACAATGTCACCTCACCCTGGCCCTTCATCAAATGGGGAATGGATATCGTCGGCCCCCTTCCCACATGACGAAGTAATGTACGATTTCTTTTGGTTTTAACTGACTATTTTTCTAAATGGGTGGAAGCAGGTGCTGATCTTTCCCAAACTCACACCACCAATATAGGTAGTTAGGCGATCGAAGCAATAATGAAAACCCAACGCAAGTCGGGGTCGAACCCACAAGGAGTTAGAATTGGGATTAGGTATATATTTAGTGTAATTGTATGATATGACCTAGATTACTCTTCCACATTCTGTTTGTTGTTTCTACTTCTACTTTGAGCTATCGATTGCAATTATAAAACTAGGAGACAATATTTTTGTTGTTTTTCAAATGATAAAAGAATCTAGGTTTGCGGCTTCAACCTAGTTGGTTACCTAATGAATTTAAAGCGTTAGGGCATGTTTGGTTGATCGGGATACATTATAGCAATCACACTCAGTTAATTACTCTATACCTCTCGGTAGAACATCGGGATAAGTGGAAACATGGGATGAAGATGATTGATCCAGTAGCTACGCCTTCTCGGTCTTGAGGACGACAATCTGCTCGTTCATGTCTGAAACCTCTGTCTCTAAGCCACCAATCTGTTCTTCAAGTCTTGCCTCCTTAATCGCATACATCTCCACTTCATTTTTCCGCTCGGATTTGAGGACAAAGATGGAACCCACTAATGCCACCGCCTCTGCCATAACCACCGTCCTAGATTTCTCGACTCTCTCCAACTCTGACGCTTTTATGGCCAACTCGTCACTCAAGTTGTTGGCTCTTGCTTTACCCTGCTCAAGCTCGACCCGCAAGGATGCCACCTGATCCTGAAGGTCGACGCGCTCATCCATAACCCCTTTGCTCACCTCAAGTTCGTCCTCCTTGACTCTCAAGGTTCCTTCGAGCTCACTACACCTACCGATGACTCTCACAAACTCATCGTCCTTTTGCTTCAGCTTATCATCCTTCTTCTTCTGCTTCAGCTCATACTGGATAGACTGGAACAGACCATGCTCGCCGAGTATGATGCTCAATGCATGATTCTTGGTGCGATACTCCTTATACTTGGACTCTATTCCTTTATAGAGAGACTTCCTCTTCTCTTCTCGACCCGCGCACTCGATCTCCAAAATGAGTGTCTGATAAACAGGTAGAAAATAGTCAGCAAAGATGAACAAGGTAAAGAAAAGGAAAAGACACGAGGACACAAAAATACAAAAAACATACTCGCAGGGCCATCCCGGAGATGCCTAACGACAGGTCGGCATCCTTAAATGCCTGTAAGGTCCTATTCTCGGCGCTCGTGCAGAGGGAAATCAAAGCTGGTACAACGCTCTCCGAGTTAGTTAACAAATTGTAGTCCAAATGAATGACGATGTTTTGGGTAGATCCTCTGTTCTTACCTCTACCCGAGTGAACCCCTCATCAAACAGCTGCACCTCCTCGGGGTCTATGTCAGAACCGGACCCGTTATTGTCTATGACCACATTCTTCCCTTTCCCCTCGGTGGATGAAGACACGACCTCCGCTGCCTCTGACCGCCCTTCTTCCATTGCAACATCGACTGCCTCTGACCGCCTCCTTTCCACGGCGACCTCTAGAGAGAGAACAACCTCTACAACTGATGGATGTGCAGACTCCACGACCAAAACAACATCACTCTCAGGTGCGGCCACGGTCGTAACCACACCGCCAACCTCCACTCTCCGCTTTTTCGGCGGAGCCACTTCCTCCTCACCCGGCGAAGACTCGCCGATTAGATGCAATACCGAGAAGGCCAAAGTCTCTGCTAGAGGACCAGCCGCCCGACGGCTGGCCAAACCCAAAGCCGTAGTCTGAGAGGAAGTATTCCGTACGGACTCAGTTAGCACAAACTGCGACTCGATCGAGGCACCCCGTGGCGAAATGCGGGAATAGGAGCCTTCGCCTTTTTTGAAGCCTTCCGACCTAACGCCAAAGGAGAAACTGTAACTACAAAAAAAGTGGGGACTATAATGAGGTCGAAGTAGTTAAAGAACGGAACCCGACTTACCGGTCGAAGGCTTGGGTCCAAATTTCTTATTGAAAGACACCCAGTCGCAGATCCCTACTGTGTGGAGCAATACTTGGGCCACTCAGTTGCAAATATCGATGACCAATGAAGGAGGATGTTTCTCGTGTACACAAAAAGAAAAGAGAATGATCAAGCCGCAAAACAAAAAAAAGGGGGGAAGGAACGTACTTTAATAAACAAAAGCACTTACGGGAAAAGTTCAAGTGCTCATGAAATGCACTGGGGCTCGCCACCACGTGCTCAGTTTTGATAAAAAAGAAGTTGAACCAAACCAATGATTTGCCTTATTGTCCATTCTTTCCACTAGCCCATTGGTCCCGCAGTGGAGAAGATGTATCATCGTGTCCCTATGGAAGCTTGCACGAAGAGATGCAACAAATGGCGGATAGAAATTTTGTAGCCGCCCAGCTCCGCAAACTTTATCAACATAAGGAAGATCTTGTAAATGTAGGGGGAGAGTTGGGCCGGGCAGAGACTCCCTAGTAATGGCAGAATTCCTCCGCCAACAGAGAAAGAGGTAGAGAGTAACCCACTTGGAACGGGTATGCATAAAATGCACAATACCCGAGACGATGAACCTGGATTACGTTATCCCTAACTGGAAATAGGTCAAAGTGAGCGGGGATGTTGTATTTGGCCCTGAGTGCGGCTATATGGGTTGCTCCTATCTTAGACTTCACGGGCTCGGGGTCATGCCTAGCTGATTCGAAAAATCTGACCTGGAGCTCGGATTACGTGGAATGATTTCTTCCACGGTAGGGAAGCTTTCATCATCCATGAAATGACCTCCCCTTCGTTAGAAGTCAT
The DNA here is from genome assembly GCA_005239505.1 of Nicotiana paniculata. Classification (NCBI taxonomy): domain Eukaryota; kingdom Viridiplantae; phylum Streptophyta; class Magnoliopsida; order Solanales; family Solanaceae; genus Nicotiana; species Nicotiana paniculata. Next base: position 11,852 of record ML334751.1, read on the forward strand.
AACCACTAACAACGGGATTGGGTCTAAGGTCACCTCAGGGTTAGGAGATACGCTAGTCATCTTTTGGTAATATACGATGGAGCCGTAAGTGTAGAAGAAATGGTGATGGGGAGTTGCAGGAAATATGAACACAGGAAGAAGAAGAAGAAGAAGAAGAACAAGCAAGGTGTGGCATTGAGAAATCATAGAATGTAAAGTTTTCTCCAAAAGGCCTCCCCCTCCTTATTTATAGAAAACCACGGCGCTCGAATCGATGCAAACAATCATCAATAGCACTAGAATCGAAACGATAGAAGAACACGAAATGATGCAACGCAGTGGGAAGATGCGTAATGATGACACATGCAGCTGTGACGTCACTCTGAACCAACCTCACTGACCACAGCTCTCGGAGAGGCACGTCATCATCTCAGTTGCGATCACCACTTCCTCGTCTGAATTTCTTAAGAATTGCGATTGATGAAGTCCGCTCATTGAGATCGACCAAAAGACGACCTCAATAAGCGGAGGGACTAACTGTATGGGTCGAAATCAGACTAAAGGAAATTCGGCATGAAGAGGTGGCCAAGTGTGGGAACTGTCGTTTATCGTGGGCGACTAGGTCGAGGTCGACCAGGGGTGACAATATTGAGACGATGAGTAAGACATTAGGGTCGAGGTCGAGCAGTAGGAGAAGGAATAACAGCTAGTGTAGCTTTAGAACTTTCAAAGGGAATATTCCATTGAATATTCCTTCTGTTGTACTTTTTTAGGGTTTTTTGGGAGTATCCCACATAAATAGTAGAAGAAGTAGGGCAAAAGGCAGGTGACACTGATTTTGATAAGAACTCTTGTGAAAAGCTGACTCTAGGGAGACAATACAAAATAACATCTTTCCACAAGGATTCAATTTGCTGTTTGTTTTACCTTTTCTCGCATCAGATCCGAGATAAATTCATATATTCCAATATCCATTTGTCTTACATCATTGTCAGAGAGAAGAATCATCCACCTCATTTGATATTTGGGTGAATCATTCTCTCTATTTACATTTATTTCCATTTAATATATTTATTGCTCATCATTGTCTATTCGATCATTCTTGACAGCATCATTTAACACCACTTGTATTAAGTTGGTTCAAATGTTATTCTGTATTATTTATACAAACTCTCATGGGCGGCTTTCCAGCCGTGCCCCATGACCCCTTGGACGCGCCTCGTGGTGTCCTAGCAAGACTCCCAACGCCTAGTGCCACGGACGGCCCCGTGGTCTTGGTTGCGCCAAGTGACAAGCGCGCATGTGCCTCTGTCGCCCCACCGATTTCCCTCGCTAGCGCCCAGCCACAAGCAGCTGCCAACAGCGCCGCGCGCGCAGATCGTGATGCCTGAGACAAAGTTGCTAACAACGGACCTGTTTCTACCTCTGTATAAAACTAAGTCCTTTTTCCTTTTATTACTAGAGTAGTTTTATTCCATGTACTTTCATTATGTTTATCTAGCGTAGTTTTGTCTATTTCTATAACGTTGGTTTTTTTAAGCATTTATAGGGGGGATCAAGCACTCAAAAACTTTCTAGCAAGCAATTCTCTGTACTAGTGTCTCTCCCCCTCGACACCGCGTTGCCTTCTTTTGCAATAGCTTTCATTAAAGCAATCAAGCTTTTATTCAATTCTCATTATTGTTCTCTCAATTGTTGGCATTGGTTTTCCCGCACGGCACTGACAATCTTGTTTAGCGTGCGGAGGGGACCTCACTTGGCGGACAACAACCACCCTGACATCGGTTGCTTAGCCTTCCGTCTCCCTTCCAAAGAATCTCAGGAAGGCACCGCGTAATAGTTGGTATCAGAGCCTAGGCTCGACATCAGACGAGGGAACACATTGGCATTACCACCATTTCTGACCATGGTGAATTATGGGGACCGCATTGCAGCCCTTAAGGAGATGGTTGGCGTACTACGGCCCATAGTGGATACGATGAAGGAACTGAAAACCAGCCTAGTGCAAAGGTTGGACGACCTGGACCGCAGAATGGTCCAGGCCGAAGTTGACATAGAAAACATCAGTCGCGACTCTGAAGGAGACCAGAAAATGGTAGCTACTGAGACAGCCAAAATATTTGATAAATTCGAGGGTCCACAACAGGAGCGCGCTGAGGATTTAGCCCACAGGGCACAAGAGGCAGACAGGATGACTGCCATGCAGCAAAATCGATGACTTGACAGGCCAGCTCAATGTTGTCAATGCTGCTCTACAAGGCTTGCTTCGAGGCGGTGGAAATCCAATCGGGGGTGCTGCGAACCTCTCCCCCTTGGCACAGAAACTGAAGATTCCTGAGCCAAAGCCATACAGTAGGGCTAGGAATGATAAAGAAGTGGAAAATTTCATCTTTGACATCGAACAGAACTTCAATGCCGTGGGAGGCCTAGAAGAAGCCAAGAAGGTAGCAACTGCTACCATGTATCTTCAGAGTGATGCTAAGCTCTGGTGGCGAGTGAAGTACGAAGCCATCACGGACGGTGAAGATGCTCTGGAGACATGGGCGGAACTGAAGGTAGCCATACGCCTATAGTTCTTCCCCGAAAATGTTGAGTACAATGCAAGGAGGAAACTACGGCAGCTCCGCCAGACCAATTCAGTGCGGGAATACGTGCGAGAATTCTCTGTACTCATGCTGAACATCTGCAACATGGGGGACAAAGACAAGCTCTTCACATTCCTGAAAGGGTTGAAACCTTATGCCCGCGTGGAGTTGCAAAGACAGAGGGTGGATACCCTACCCAAGGCAATCCAAGCAGTAGAATGCCTTGGGGACTATCAGATGGAAACTCAGAAGGATAGGCCACAACCGCCTGTCCGAGCGGGTTACAAAGGGGGCCAATCTAACAATGGTGGCCCTAACAGAAGTGGGGGAGACTGGAGTGCAGGAAAATCTAAGGCTCCCTCCTCAGGAAGAAACAATGCTGCATCAAACAACACTAACCGGGGGAGAAATCCCCCCTCAAGATGCCGTCATTGCGGCGGACCACATTGGAATAATGAATGTCCACATGCAAAGATGAATGCCCATCAAGCTTATGATGAGGGGATGGATGATGAAGCAGATGATGATGAACAAAACGAAGTAGTCGGTGCCTTAAATGCAATTGTTGGATCTGTTTCGGAGGCATTAGCGGGAACCAGTGCTGGTATCTGCAAGAAGAAGGACCCCCGCCCAATTGCCAAGAAGGGGAAAAAGAAGATGAATAAAGGGAGTCCTGCTAAGAAAGAGAGTACCTTGATGTTCGTTGAACTGAGGGTAAACGGAAAACCCATTCAGGCGATGATAGATACAGGTGCTACTCACAACTACTTGGCCTCAACTCAGGTGGAGTGTCTTGGGATATTTGTGGGAAAGGGCTGAGGTCATGTCAAGGCTATCAACTCACCTCCTCAGCCAGTGGGTGGAATAGAAAAAGTAGTACCGGTGAAGATGGGGCCTTATGAAGGAAACTTCACCTTGCGCGTGGTGATCATAGATGACTTTGAGCTGATAGTGGGACTGGAATTCTTGAGGTAGACCAACACCATGCCCGTACCATATGCGGACATGCTTATGATGATGGGGGTAAACGGGGACACACCCTGTATTATTCCGTGTATATCCATGAAGATGGCCGCTGAGAACATCTTGGCCTTGCAACTAAAAAGGGGGTCAAGAGACATGAACCTACATTTCTGGCTACCCAATGTATTGAAGAGGTAGAACGCTCATCGGGACCACTTCCTACACCCGTAAAGGAGCTACTACTGGAATTCGAAGATGTCATGCCGCAGGAAATGCCGAAGCGACTTCCGCCTAGGTGCACTGTGGACCATGAGATTGAGTTGGTGCTGGGTGCGAAGCCACCTGCCCGGGCGCCTTACAGAATGTCACAACCCGAATTCACCGAGCTTCGGAGACAATTGACGGAAATGCTAGACATAGGGATCATTGTACCTTCTAAGTCCCCATATGGGTCCTCTGTGCTTTTCCATAAGAAACATGATGGTGGTCTACGCCTGATCACACTCAACTATGTCTAATAAAAGACTAAGCGGGCGTTGCAAATATAATCCGGGGT
>MDKI01179135.1:0-58524 GCA_005239505.1 Nicotiana paniculata
ACTCAGTACATTATTCGTACTGATGTCCTTTTGTTGGGGACGCTGCATTCATGCCTGCAGGTACAGATAATCAGATTGACGAGCCCTCATAGTAGACGAGGTTTGCATTCAGCGAAGGGTCGGTAAGACTCCACCTTATTCGGAGTGCAGCCGAGTCTATGAGTCATTGTGTCAAAATTTTGCTATAGACGTATGGGTAAGCCGGTGCCCTATCCTGTTTGATGTTAAATAATCTTAGAGGCTTTGTAGACAGAGATTCAGTTTGTACAGTATGTCAGAGGGCCCATATATATTCGTGTTTTAAGAACGATAGTTTATTGATACAGTGTTGACAACTTATAGTTATACTTTACGAGTAGTGGCCATGTTGGCCCATGATAGTTACCAAAGGAATGAGTTCATATAACTCGACCCATGTATGTTCTAGTTTTGGTCGAACGATCATGAGTTAAAGAGTGGTTCGCTTAGGCCAGTTAGGCGCCGGGTGCCATCCACGCCTCCCAAGGTTCGGGGTGTGACAAAGTGGTATCAAAGCGAGTCGTGTCCTAGGAAGTCTACAAAGTTGTGCCTAGTAGAGTCTCACTTATGGGTGTGTTGCGCGCTACATTTATTATTGAGAGGCTATAAGGCATTTAGGAAATGTTACCCTTCTTTTGTTTCCAGGTCGTTCCATAGAGCAGAGTTATAAGAAGTCAATATGAAGCTTTCACCAGATTTTGTATGCACCAGAGGTGAAGGTATTACAATAGAGCTTTAAGGCGTAGATGTAATTTCTACCTATATGGAAGGGAGGTTATGAAAGCGACAGAAGATACAATACGATGCGAGATTGAAAAGTAAGTTAGGTAAAGTAAAAGTGAAGAAGATACGAGATACTCAAATACAAAAGGTTGTGAATAATCGAGACTTTAGATAAAGTTTGGGTTTTAGTTTAGTATACAGAGGAGACCCTAGTGAAAGTTTTGAAAATCTCAAAGAATTAACATTCAAGGACGAATGTTTCTAAAGGGAGGAAGGATGTTACATCCTGTACCTTAGCATTAGGATGTGCCGTAGTAAATCCACATGAGCTCGAAGGGATTATGTCTCTTAGGAGGTTATAGAAGGTTTAAGACATTATTATTATGAGACCCTGTAAGTTTACAACCTTGATACAGTAAGATATTATGTTAGTGTGGTATTTTCTTTTAAGTGAAGTATTGTAAAAGTTTTATAAGTATAATTTTGGATAGTTACCATTATTACTATTTTCGGATATGATAAATTATACACATAGTATAAGAAAGTTTGTGAGATTTTCTGTAAATATAGAAATTATTTTCTTACGAGAAAAGAAGGTTATCTTTTTACCATTTTAAGAATTAAACGTACGAGAATTTTTACTCTTTATATGAATTTAGGAAAATTAGAACTTGAGAAAATATATGTATTTTTATATGGATGTTTTAACAAAAATAATAGTGTATGTATTTATTTTATGTGGTACCATATGACCATGATAGTAGGGTGTATAAAGTGTATTTAAAATGAGTAGAATTTTAAGTAATTGAGATAATTCTTAATTATGTGGGTAATTAGTTAATTACTGGGTAACGGAACATTACCTAGTTAATTAATAAATTATGGGATAAAGATTTAACCACACTCCCTAAAACGTGGTAGCATGTAACAAACCAAACAAGTCTCTCTTAAAGTCACACTATTAGGTGGCAAATCTAGAACATGAGTCATGTGGCTATTTCGTATCTTACTGTTACAAACTTGCCTCCTTTCCATATGCAGTTCTATAGGTTCACCTATTCTGATCAATGGATGATACTTATTGTTGTTTCATTTGCTCAAGAGATAGCTTAAATAATACATATGCATTTTCTTTGTTGAAAAGATCCAACACATTTCCCTGTACTTTTTGAAGAACCTTTTCTTGTTTAATAATATTGCTACAAATTCTTTACGGTCATAAGAAATGTGAGAAAAGGAAATTAGAACAAACTTGGTTAGGTAGGGATTTCTTCAATTAGAAGAAAGAAAGAGGTTCGAGTATATTGTTGATAAAACCTTTCTTCAGAAACAAATACTAATATATTTACTTGGTGCGTACCCTAACCTCGAAAAAAAAGAACGAAAAAAAAATCCTGCAAGGTTTACTTTTAAGCTAATTTTGATGGTTGACTTAACTAACTGGAAGTAGTAAGTCTTGTGATCAGTTATTGCTTGTGGTTGTGTTATGACATGATGGAAGTGGGGTAGTATATGGGACAGTTAGCTACTTGGTGTTGTGCTTGTGTTACTTTTTAAAAGAGATGGTTATGTTACCTTTGCATGAAGAAGTTGTTTTCGCATGTTCAGGGCGGTGTATTTTAGGTTTAGACGCCGGCTCATGTATGTTAAGGCTAAGCCCTACTTTTATTTTGACATGATCTCGTAATTACATGAGTTTGATAACGAAGCATAAAAAAAAATTCATATCCCAGAATTTACGTACATTTTTCTAGTTTTGTAAGTTTCAATATTCTCTTTATCGGGACTTCATATTTATTTGATTATTTCCTTTTTCCAGTCAAGAGAACGTAGAGTCTATATATACAGTATTACAGTACAACCTCCGATCAGATGGTAAGTTATATACCGAGCCTACTGCGGCGGAGCGCCTATGAGCGAGCCCAGTTGGTCGAGATACAGAGCCTAGTATGGCAGAGCGCCTATGAGCGAGCCTACTACGGCGGAGCAGCTATATATATATATACCGAGCCTTATAGGCCAGACAACTATTTTACATACTATATTGAGAGAGTTGAGTCAGTATCAGCAGGTGAGCATATCTTTAGATTATCTTTGACTTCCAATTACTTTCAGTTATTATATTATCAGTTCAGTTTCAGCTTTCAGTATATCGCCTTACATGCTCAGTACATTATTCGTACTGACGTTCTTTTGTTGGGGACGTTGCATTCATGCGTGCAGTTATAGATAATCATATTGGCTAGACCTCATAGTAGACGAGGTTTGTATTCAGCGAAGGATCGGTAAGACTCCACCTCATTCGGAGTGCAGCCGAGTCTATGAGTCATTATGTTAGAGTTTTTCTATAGACGTATGGGTAAGTCGGTGCCCTGTCCTGTTTGATGTTAAATAATCTTAGAGGCTTTATAGAAAGAGATTCAATTTGTACAGTATGTTAGAGGCCTTGACGGCCCATATGTATTCATGTTTTAAGAATGATAGTTTATTGATACAGTGTTGCCCACTTATAGTTATACATGATAGTTACGAAAGGAATGAGTTCAGCTAACTCGACCTCTGTATGTTCTAGTTTTGGTCGAACGATCATGAGTTTCAAAGTGGTTCGCTCGGGCCAGTTAGGCACCGTGTGCCAGCCACGCCTCCCAAGGTTCGGGGCGTGACATTGAAGTCCCTTTATCCCTTAGTTTATGCTATTATTGTTCTATATTTCAGAGAAGTATGTATTTTGGATCAGACTATGTATATACGAATTCCCTAGCGCTCATGTACTCAAGGACACCAAATCGTGGGGTGGTTTAGTTGTATGAATGCAATTGACTTATATCATTTATGTTTATTCAGCTATTGAGACTATCTAATACTTTTATTTGAGTTATTGATGTCATTTTTGTGTTGGCTTGCCTAGCAAGCAATGTTAGGGTCGTCACAAATTTGGTGGAATTCGAGGTCATGACAAGTTAGTATCAGAACACTAGGTTGCATAGGTCTCAGAGTCATGAGAATGTCTAGTAGAATATTGCAACTCGCTATAAAGACGTTTGTACTTATCTTCAAGAGGCTATAAGGCTTTAGGAAACTGCCCCTTTGTTAATTCCTTATCGTGCAACTTTATCTCGGCTCGAAGCCTATATCTTCAGATCTTTCCTACTCATTGTGTATGCGATTTTGAGTACTCGATATTAGTTAGGCACCGACGAGCTTTGAAGATGATACACACGTGGTGCGGGATGTTTTCCCCTTGTATGGGAGGTTAGACTACTATTGTGACTTTGTGAATGAATTTCCATCGATTACAACCCTAGTGTTGGTGTTGCCTAATGGTTCGGGGCCGTATACAATGTGTTATGATGATTCGCGTGTTGGTCTTGGCGCAGTGTTGGTGTAGGATGGTAGGGTGATCGCTTATGCTTGCGGCAGTCGTAGCTCCATGAGGAGGATTATCCAAGTTGCAATTTGGATCTCTTTAGAGTAGGAATTTAAGTTTGAGGTACTATTTGATATATGAGAGGGAATAAAGTGTCTTATGAGTCTTAGGATGAAGAGATTTTATAATGGGATCCCTTGGGATGTGTTTTGATTGAGGGCCTTAATGCACTGGGAACGGAGTAGTGTTGCCGTGGAGTCAAGTCATGAGTAATTGAAAGAAGTTGGGTCCGTCTAGTAGTGACTTAGTGTAAGGCCCCACAAAATTTTACCTAGAACCCGGAGCTTCGTGGTGCCGAGGTAGGGTAAAGCATTTCTGCTGTCCATTATGCGGCCGTAGAACCACTATGCGTGCTACAGATGAGCCACATAGTGAAGCAGAGAAATGGGCCGATTACAGAGGTTGTTTTGCAGTCAACTATGTGATCGTATAATCGTTTCCCGAGCCACATATCTGTTGCAGAACGAGCAGGAGTGTCACGACCCAATTCACCCACCGAAAGGCATCGTGACGGCACCTAGTCTCTACGACTAGGTAAGCCTAAATGCGGAAAAACACATTAAATAGAAACAATAAAATAAAAGTGAAGTAAGTGAGTCTACAATGAACCATCGCCACATGGCGCGTACAAAATACAACTTTTCCCAAAACCCGGAATATCATTTTAATAACAAGCTCTGTCTCAAAATAGCTCTATACAACGAGAGAAAATTTACATGAAAAGAAATCTATCTAAATCTGGAGTGGAAGGTGACTCGAAGGACTCTGCGGATGCGGCAGAATTACCTTTCGGTCTCCTAAAAAACTGCTGCTCGGACCCCTAGCCATGAAACTGAGCGCTGGTACCTGGATCTACACACGAAAAATATGTGCAGGAAAGGGCATGAGTACACCACAAATTGGTACCCAGCAAGTGCCAAGCCTAACCCCAGTCAAGTAGTGACGAGGTCAGGTTAAGGCTCTACTGGATTTTTATAGTAAAAAAAGTTTAAAAATTTGAAAAGAGAGATATAATAAGCTGAGGCAAATCAGTGGAACAATGAGCAAAAAGCAAATAATAATAGGGAGCCCTCGGCTCAGCACAACATATATCACGGTAACAAGTATGCAATGCAGTACAGGGGAAAAGGTCCTGGAATCTCGTTCGTAGTCCCAATTTGAATATGCAATGCAGTACAGGGGGAAATCTCCCAGAATCTCGTCAGTGGTCCCAATTTAAATATGCTATGCAGTACAGCGGGAAAGCTCCCGAAATCTCGTGCGTAGTCCCAATTTAAATATGCTATAAGGTACAGGGGGAAAGCTCTCGGAATCTCGTCTGTAGTCCTAATTTAAATATGCAATGCAGTAAAGGGAGAAAGCTCCCGGAATCTCGTCTGTAGTCCCAATTTAAATATGCAATGCAGTACAAATACAAGATACAATTTTTATTTAAAACAGTTCAGGAAAAATCGCAGGCAAAAATATGGATAAAACTACCTAAAAACCTGGTACATATTGTAATAACTAGGGAAAATTCAAGTAACACAGGTAGGCATGCTATTTGCTAATCTCAACTACATAGTTGATACTAGAATGAGTGAAATAGGAGTGAAATGATTTAAGTCATGGAGCGAAAAATAGAGTTTTAGCAACAATGGCCCGTGTACGTAGTCGTCACCTCACGCACACGGCGCCCAATCAATATAAAACAGTATTAAAAATAGCCTAGGGGAAATCCCCAACACAGAGTTAGGAAATCCACTTACCTCGATTGTGCTACTCAACTCAAAACCACAGTCTTGCCACGAGTATCCGACTCCGAATGGCGCAAATCTATTCAATTCAATTGCATAATGTAAATATCACTTTAAGGAATCAATATAGCTAATAAGTTTGAGGCTAATACGCGAAATTAGGATAATCGCCCAAAAAAGTCCCCCGGGCCCAAGTCTTGGATCGAGTGAAAGTTACAAATTTAGAACACCCATTTACTCATGAACTCACTCAAACAAGAATCATCGAAAAATGACGACAAAATCCTATTAAATTCTCGGATTTTCTAATTAGGAAAAATTCTTCCCATTCGCATGATTTTTCACCTAAATCCCTTAATTGCATGGAAGAAATGGCTATAGATTAATGATATACAAAAGAAATAGGGTTAGGAATTGTTACCTATGAAGCTTTTCCTTCAAACTCACTCCAAATCGCCTACACCCGAGCTCCAAATGATTTTAGAAGTTATGAAATTCAAGCCCTCAAATCTGATATAACTCCCCAGCGATTTCTGCACCTGCGCCCCTTGGACCGCACCTGCGAAAATTCCATCGCATGTGCGAAAACCCACTAAAAGTTTTGTGGCCGCACCTGCGATCAATTGGCCGCATCTGCGGCTCCGCACCTGCGGAATCTCAATTGCACCTGCAAGACTGGTTGACTTGACCAAGTCTGCACCTGCGAGCCCCTCTTCCGCACCTGCGGAAAGTCCATCGCAGGTGCGAGACACCAGAACCAGCAATGGTTCAGCTGTCCTTCCAAGTTCTAAAATCACCCGTTGAGCATCCGAAACCTCCTCGGGACCTCAACCAAACTTACCAACCAGTCTTAATACCTTAACCAAACTTAGTCGAGCCTCAAAACACATCACATAACACCAAATTCACCAATTACATAGATTCAAGCCTAAGAACTTATGAAATTTCCAAACTCTACAACTGCTGTCGAAACACCTCCAAAATAGTCCAAATGCCTCAAGTTTTACACACAGGTCACAAATGATACAACGGACCTACAACCACTCTCAAAAATTCCATTCTGAGCCCGATATAAAAATTCCACTTATTGGCCGAAATCGCCGAAATTCTAGCTTTCGCCAATTCAAGCCTAATTCTACTACAAACCTCGAAAGAACATTCCAGACATGCTCCTAACTCCGAAATCACCCAACGGAGCTAAGAAAATTGTTCGTCCTCGAACGAGTATAGAGACATACCTGAAGCTGTGAAAAGATGAGGGTACTGACTACGCATATCCTGCTAGGTCTCCCAAGTCGCCTCCTCGTCCGGCTGACCCCTCCGCTGAACCTTTACTGACACAATATCCTTTGACCTGAGCTTTCTGACCTTTCTACCCAATATAGCTACTGGCTCCTCAACATCTGATAAATCCTTGTCCAACTGGACTGAACTGAAATCCAAAATGTGAGTCGGGTCACGTGATACTTCCGGAGCATGGAGACGTGGACTACCGGATAAACTCCTGCAAGATTGGGAGGCAGGGTTAGCTCATAAGCAACCTCCCCAACACGTCGCAGCACCTCAAAAGGGCCAATAAATGTCATAATCGGCTAACTCTTCTTCCCGAACCTCATGATGCCCTTCATAGGAGATACCCGAAGCAAAACCGGATCACCAGCCATAAATGCCAAATCACGAACCTTCCAGTCTGCATAACTCTTCTGCCTGGACTGAGCTGCACGAAGTCTCTCCTGAATCACCTTCACCTTGTCCAGGGCGTCCTGGACCAAATCTGTACCCAACAATCAGGCCTTGCCCGGCTCAAACCATCCCACTAGGGACCGGCGTCGTCTACCATACAAAGCCTCATACGACACCATATGAATGCGACGGGTAGATGTTATTATAAGAAAACTCTGCAAGTGGCAAGTATCGGTCCCAAGACGCTCCAAACTCCATCACACAGGCACTGAGCATATCCTCAAGAATCTGAAACGTGCGCTCGGAATGCCCGTCCGTCTTAGGGTGAAAGGCTGTACTCAACTCTATCCTGGTTCCTAGATCCTGCTGATCGGCTCTCTAGAACCGTGAAGTGAACTGGGTACCTCTGTCTGAAATGATAGATACTGGAATACCGTGGAGGCAAGCAATCTCCCTGATATAAATCTCTGCCAACCTCTCGGAGGAGTATGTAGTCAACACATGAATGAAATGGACTAACTTAGTGAGACGATCCACAATCACCCAAATAGCATCGAACTTCTTCAAAGTCCGAGGAAGTCCAACCACAAAGTCCATGGTGATCCGCTCCCACTTCCACTCTGGAAGCTCAATCTGCTGAAATAGTCCTCCCGGTCTCTGATGCTCATGTTTGACTTGCTGACAGTTGAGACACTTGGCCACAAACTCCACTATATCCTTCTTCATCCTTCTCCACCAATAGTGCTGTCTCAGATCCTGGTACATCTTTGCGGTCCCCAGATGAATGGAATACCGCGAGCTATGGGCCTCTTCAATGATCAACTCTCGAATCCCATCCACATTGGTCACAGAGATCCGACCATGCATACTCATCACACCGTCATCTCCTATAGTCACATCCCTGGCGTCACCTCGTCGAACCCTGTCCTGAAGAACCAGAAGGTGGGGATCATCATACTGGCTCTCTCTAATGCGGTCATAGAGAGAAGACCGAGCCACCACACAAGCTAAAACCCAGCAAGGCTCCGAAAGATTCAACCTCACGAACTGACTGGCTAAGGACTGAATATCTACAGCTAAGGGCCTCTCAACTGACGGAATATATGCCAAACTCCCCGAACTCTCTGCCCGGAAACTCAAGGCGTCGGCCACAACATTGGCCTTCCTCGGGTGGTATAATATAGTGATGTCATAGTCCTTTAGCAACTCCAACCATCTCCGCTGGTGCAAATTGAGGTCCTTCTGCTTGAATATGTGCTGCAAACTCTGGTGATCAGTGAAAATCTCACAGGGAACACCGTATAAATAATGACGCCATATCTTCAGGGCGTGAACAATCACTGCCAACTCGAGATCATGAACTGGATAGTTCTTCTAATGCACCTTCAACTGTCTGTACACGTAGGAAATAACCCTACCATCCTGCATCAACACCGCTCCGAGGACAATCCTCGAAGCATCATAATAGACGGTATAGGACCCTGAACCCGAAGGCAATACCAACACTGGAGCTGAAGTCAATGTTGTCTTGAGCTTCTGAAAGCTCTCCTCACACTCCTCAGTCCACCTGAACGGAGCACCCTTTTGAGTCAACCTGGTCATAGGTGCTGCAATGGACGAAAAATCCTCCACAAAACGGCGATAGTACCCAGCCAAACCAAGGAAACTGCAGATCTACGTAGCTGATGACAGTCTAGGCCAACTCTGCACCGCCTCCACCTTCTTCGGATCTACTTTGATCCCATCCCAAGACACTATGTGGCCCAAGAATGCCCCTGAATCAAGCCAGAACTTGCATTTATAGAACTTTGCATACAATCTCTTCTCCCTCAAAGTCTAAAGAAAAGTCCTCAAATGCTGCTCATGATCTTCCCGTGATCGGGAATACACCAAGATGTCGTCAATAAACACAATGACGAAGGAATCAAGATAAGGCTGGAACACATTGTGCATCAAATGCATAAAAGCTTCTGGGGCATTGTCAGTCCAAATGACATAACAAGAAACTCATAGTGGCCATATCTAGTCCTGAAGGCAGTCTTCGGGATATCAGGCTCCCGAATCTTCAACTGATGATAGCCAGAATGCAAGTCAATCTTGGAGAATACCCTGTAACCTTGTAGATGGTCGAATAAATCATCAATGCAAGGCAAAGGATACCTGTTCTTCACGGTGACATTGTTCAACTGCCGATAATCAATACACATACACATAGAACCATCTTTTTTCTTTACAAAAAATACTGAAGCACCCCAAGGTGATACACTGGGTCTGATGAAACCCTTATCAAGCAACTCCTGTAACTGCTTTTTCAACTCCTTCAACTCAGAAGGAGCCATACGGTAAGGAGGGATAGAAATGGGCTGAGTGCTCGGCGACAAATCAATGCCGAAATCAATATCTCTGTTGGGAGGAATACCCGGAAGATCAACTGGGAATACATCAAGAAAGTCCCTCACTACTGGAAATAACTCAACTGGAGGGGTATCAACACTAACGTCTCTCATATAGGCCAAGTACGCATCACACCCCTTCTCAACCATCTGCTAATCCTTAAGGAATAAAATGACCCTGTAGGGAGTATACTCTAAGGTACCTCTCAACTCATATCTCGGCAAGCCTGGCATAGCCAGCGTCACGGTCTTAGCGTGACAGTCAAGAATAGCATAATGGGGTGAGAACTAGTCCATGCCCAAGATAACATCGAAATCTACCATGCTGAGTAATAATAAATCATCCCTGATCTCAAAACCACTAAGAGAAATCAAACACGACCAATATACATGGTCCACAACTAGAGAGTCTCCCACAGGAGTATATACATAGACAGGGGAACTCAAAGAATCCCGAGATATCCCCAAATATTGACAAAAATAAGAGGATACACATGAATATGTAGATCCTGGATCAAATAATACCGATGCATCTCTATGGTAAACAGGGACAATACCTGTGATGACTGAGTCTGAAGCAAAAGCCTTAGAACAGTCATAGTATCTAGCCTGGCCTCCCCCTCTAGGGCGACCTCTACCTCCCCAATCCCCACCTCGAGCTGGCTGAGGAGGTGGAGTGGCAGATGGGACTGAAAGAATAGCCGGAGGACCCGGCGGAGCACGTGGAGGTTGATAAGACTGTGGAGGTGCACCCCTCCTGGTCCTAGGGCAATCTCTAATCAAGTGACGAGTGTAACCACACTCAAAAAAAACCCTTGGAGGACACTGCGGCTGAGACTGAATAGGATTCGTCCTGCTGGGCTGGCCGGAAATAGCACCTCGAACTGGAGGCATACTGGATACTGGCGGTGCATAATAGAACTCCTGAGGTCTAGGAGGAGCTGGAATACCGCTGGCTGCTAGAAGGGCTGAATGAACAGGGCGACCCACGAAGACCCTACCGTGACGTGTTGCTGGTGCACGAGCTCCTGAAAAATGGCCAGTCTCTTGAGACCTCTTAGCCTCTCTGTCCTCTCTGTATCGAGCAAACATGCCTTATACTCTCCTGGAAATACTCACTGCCTGCTGGTAAGTGATATCCATCTCCAACTCTCTGGCCATACTGGTCTGAATACTAGGATGAAGTCCATCAATGAAGCGGCAAAACCGCTCTCTGACTGTGGCAACCAAGGCTGGTGCATGCCAAGATAACTCACTGAAATGGATTGCATACTCCGACACAGTCATAGTACCCTTGCGCAAATGCTCGAACTCCACGCTCCAAGTATCCCTGAGGCTCTGAGGGACATACTCTCGCAAAAACATCTCTGAAAACTGAGTCCAAGTGAGTGAGGCTGCCTCGTCTGGACTACTCAAATCATAGGCCCGCCACCACTGATATGCCACTCTCCTCAGCTGGAAAGCGGTGAAAGAAACCCCAATGGTCTCCACAATGCCCATAGTGCGGAGAATATGATGACACTCCTCAAGAAATCTCATAGCGTCATCTGAAGCTAGTCCACTGAAAGTAGGTGGTGGTACTTCTTATACCTCTCAAGTATGAGCTGCTCGGCCTCAGAAGCCGATGTCCTAGCATTATGCTGAACCGGAGCCGCTGGGGGAATAGGAATATACTCCGGGGACTGATCAACCTGGCCCCTCTGATCAGGAGTGCGGGTTATGGGAGTCTGTTCCCCTCCCCCGACCTGTGATGTAGCGGGAGCTATCGGAAATAGTCCAGCTTGTGCTAGAGTACTGAACATGCTCATGAACTGAGCGAAAGTCTCCTGCAAGGATGGAGCAGCAATAAGGACCTCCTGTGCCAGCTCTCCAGCTGGGGCTGCCATAGGCTCCTCTGCCGCTGCTCTCGCCGCTGCTCGGGCTGCACCGCGCGGTCGTCCTCTACCCCGGCCCCGGCCTCTGGCGGCCTCTGGCGGCTCTAACAGGTGGCTCGGGTGCCTGGTCATCATTCCTCCCAGTACGGGTCCTCAGCATCTGTGGGAAAGAATATAATAGAATTTTAGAATTTTTTATGTCAATAACTCGCACGAAAAGGAAATCAAAGATATATGATCATTCTTAACAGTTACATAGCCTCCCGAAGATAGATACGGACGTCTCTGCACTGATCCGCGAGACTCTAATAAATCGTCTTGTGACTTGTGACTCCTATGAACCTAGACACCCTGATACCAACTTGTCACGAATCGATTTACCCACTGAAAGGCATCGTGATGGCACCTAGTCTCTACGACTAGGTAAGCCTAAATGCGGAAAAACACATATTAAATAGAAGCAATAAAATAAAGATGAAGTAAGTGAGTCTACAATAAAACATCACCACTTGGCGCGTACAAAATATAACTTTCCCAAAACCCGAAATATCACTTTACTCACAAGATCGGTCTCAAAATAGCTCTATACAATGAGAGAGAATTTACATGAAAAGAAATTTATCTAAATCTGGAGTGGAAGGTGACTCGAAGGACTTTGCGGACGCAGCAGAATTACCTTTCGGTCTCCTAAAAAGCTGCTGCTCGAACCCCTAACCACGAAACTGAGCGTTGGTACCTAGATCTGCACACGAAAAACATGTGCATGAAAGGGCATGAGTACACCACAAATTGGTACCCAGCAAGTGCCAAGCCTAACCCCAGTCTAGTAGTGACGAGGTCAGGTTAAGGCTCTACTGGATTTTTATAGTAAAAACAGTTTAAAAATTTGAACAGAGAGATATAATAAGCTGAGGCAAATCAGTAGAATAATGAGAAAAAGGGATATAATAACAGGTAGCCCTCGGCTCAGCGCAACATATATCACAGTAACAAGTATGCAATGCAGTACAGGGGGAAAGCTCCTGGAATCTCGTCCGTAGTCCCAATTTAAATATGCAATGCTCGACAAATACATGATATAATTTTTATTTAAAACAGTTCAGGAAAAATCACAGGCAAAAATATGGATAAAACTACCTAAACATGGTACATATTGTAATAACTAGGGAAAATTCAAGTAAAACAGGTAGGCATGCTATTTCCTAATCTAAACTACATAGTCGATACGAGAATTAGTGAAATAGGAGTGAAATGATTCAAGTCATGGAAAGAAAAATGGAGTTTTAGCAATAATGGCTAGTGTACGTACTCGTCACCTCACGCACACGACGCCCAATCAACATAAAATAGTATTAAAAATAAATGCCCAACACAGAGTTAGGCAAGCCAGTTACCTCGACTGTGCTACTCAACTCAAAACCACGCTCTTGCCACGAGTATCCGACTCCCAATGGACCAAATCTATTCAACTCGATTGCATAATGTAAACATCACTTTAAGGAATCAATATAGCTAATAAGTTCGAGGCTTATAGGAGAAATTAGGATAATCGCCCAAAAAAAGTCCCCCGGGCCCACGTCTCGGAATCGAGTGGAAGTTACAAATTTAGAACATCCATTCACTCACGAACTCACTCAAACAAGAATCATGGAAAACCGACGACAAAATCCTATTAACTTCTCGGATTTTCTAATCCGAGAAACTTCTTCCCATTTGCATGATTTTTCACCTAAATCTCGTAATTTCATGGAAGAAATGGATATAGATTAATGATATACAAAGGAAATAGGGTTAGGAATTGTTACCTATGAAGCTTTTCCTCCAAACTCACTCCAAATCGCCTACACCCGAGCTCCAAATGATTTTAGAAGTTATGAAATTCAAGCCCTTGAATCTGATATAACTGCCCAGCCATTTCCGCACCTGCGCCCCTCTTCCGCACCAGCGGTCCCGCACCTGCGGAAATTCTATTGCAGGTGCGAGACACCAGAACCAGCAATGGTTCAGCTGTTCTTCCAAGTTCCAAAATCACCCGTTGGGCATCCGAAACCTCCCCGAGGCCCCCGGGACCTCAACCAAACTTACCAACCAGTCTTAACACCTTACCCAAACTTAGTCGAGCCTCCAAAACACATCACATAACACCAAATTCACCAATTATACATGGATTTAAGCGTAAGAACTTATGAAATTTCCAAAATCTATAACCGATGTCGAAACACCTCCAAACTAGTCCGAATGACTTACACACAGATCACAAATGTTACAACGGACCTACAGCAACTCTCAGAAATTCCATTCCGAGCCCGATATCAAAATTCCACCAACCGGCCGAAATCGCCGAAATTCTAACTTTCGCCAATTCAAGCCTAAATCTACTACAGACCTCGATAGCACATTCTGGACATGCTCCTACCTGCGAAGTCACCCACAGAGCTAACGGAGTCGACGGAATCCCATTCCGGACCCGTCTTCCCATAGTTCCAACTACGGCACGATTTCTAAAGCTTAAACTCACATATAAGGACCATATAACCAAAAACTCTCTGAATTTCACCACTCAACGTTCCAACAAGTCCCAAAAGCAGAAATAGACATGGGGAAAGCAGTTATTAGGGGATCAGGGTGCTAACTCTCAAAACGACCTACCGGGTCGTTACAAGGAGAAAACTTTATAAGGAGGTTATGTGGTCCATTATGCGATTACAGATCAATCGAAGACCTGTCTAGACCTGCCCAGTTCTTAGGACATTTTTGCGGTCCCCTTTGCGGGCTGCATAGTAGTTTTTCGGTATGGTCTGCGACCATAGACCCGACTTCGTAAGTTTAAGTTCTGGAAAATTTCATCCGACCCCATTTTTATAAAATAACCTTGGGGTTAATATTGAAGGTTCAAACTGATTATTTTGAGAGTGGAAATTGGTCTAGAGTGAGAGGGATCCCTAAGCTAGTTGTTCATCAATCCTTGCTCAAGACTTGGAGAATTCACAAGGTCTTCATCCAAGAGGTAAGGTTCCATACCCTAGTCTTCAATTTCGAGTTTGGGGTTGAAGATGGATAATGGGGAGTGTGATTCTTAGGTTTGGGATGTTATTTATGCATGCATGTACCAACAAAGTTGTGGGAAGGTTGTTGAGATCAAAATGGTAGATATTGCGTTGTGGGATGAAGGAATACACCATAGGGGACCTTGAAATCATAATGCCCACCTAGTGTTTGATAAAATGCTCAAATGAGCTGAAATTCGAAGTATCTTCCTAATTATGGTTCAATTTTTGTCTTTTCTAAATAGATTGAAGTTGAATAGGACTTCCGGAACATTGTAGTAATTTAAGGAAGCTCAAAGCGAGGTATGTTGGCTAAACTTCTCTCTTAGAATTGAATCCCACAATATTCTCGTAAGTCTTAAGTATGATGGGCTAATTTCTTATTGCTCATGTCCCGAGTTAGTCATTATAAATTTGACTATTTCGAATAAGCTTTGTGTTGAAAGATATATGTTTAAGAAAATTATGTTATCATTCGAGAATGTGCTCAAAGTATGGTTTGTGTGTTAAAATTGTATGACTTCAAGTCGTGCTTCAAATGAAAGTTATTATGCCAAACTGTGAAAAAAAACTCAATGTGACTAAGACTATTAATTGCTCATATGTGTACTTAAAATCTTGATTAGAAATTCCTTGTTGTTGACAACCCATGATAATGCTTGAAAGTGAAAGGGATGAGTATGAAATACGAAATATGAGCGACGTGCCAAGAATGATATTACATGTTTGGAAACTAGTGTCAATTAAATTAAAAGATGAGTAAAAGACTATGAAATGAGCTGAAAGTCCTTTACACAATAACCATTTGGGAGTATCGTTAGTCACCGAGGAAGGGTAGGTTGAAATAACCTAACCACGAAACTACGTGTGCCGGTGTAGGAGTGGATTGTAATTATTTCCCTTATTTGGGATGAGATTGATGTGATGAGATTATTCCCCTTAAATGGGATGAGATGATTGCTAGCAAAGGGTGATGTCGATCCACACGCCATTGTGGTGAGATGACCTAGCCGATTAGGTCTAGATTGGACGCCATTCCGCATACATGGTGGTGATTGCCATTGAGATTGTGATTGTGATTAGATGTCTTTGGGTGATAAAGCCTAGTTGATCGGGCCTTGATCACTCCTAACTTGATGTTTTGGTATTGCTTGAAGCTTCCAATGATCCTATGATTGTTTCTCCTTGTATTGTAACTTGTCCTATTGAGAGGGTGTTTGTCTTACATACTAGTACTATTCCATATGTACTAACGTCCCTTTTGCCCGGAGCACAACATCTTTAATGGATGCAGGTGGTTCCACAACAGGCATCATTGATCGGTGATAGCCGTACACTCTCTTCCCAGCTGATTTGGTGTGCCCCACTTCATTTCGGAGTCATATATCTTTTGCTTCTCATGTATTATGTTTTGTGGTTAACCGAGGCCTTGTTGCCGGCACTATAATAGTACTCATCTTTATCAATTAGAGGCTCTATAGACATACTGTGGGTTCTACCTGCGTTATGGGAAAGTCAAACTAAAGATGTTGTAATTGTACCACATGTTCCACTACAAACTATGGAAGTGTATATAATATTTTGGGAAACTTATAACTGACGTGACTAATGGTACCGAATTGGTGTTATCCATATGATTTTCCCATTGTTTACTTAATGAAATATATCTTGTTGTTATTCATTGGTAATTTTGGGTAGAAGGCATTGTACAAGCTTGCTTGACTAGGATATCTCTAATGAGCATCGGTCGCGCTCACCGAGGTCGGGGTGTGACAAACTTGGTATCAGAGCCTAAGGTTTTGAAGTGTCCTAGGATATCTCAGAGGCGTGTCTTGTAGAGTCCTTCTTATCGGTGTGTTGTCGACTACATCTATAACTAGGAGGCTACTTGGGCATTTAGGAATAACACCTTTCTTTGATATTCTAGGTGGTGCGATAGAACTGATCGTAAGATTGTTCCTTCTCTAACTCGTGCATTGCTCTATTTCGACTACTCCTGCTCAGATTGTACCAATTCCTACGCCTACTGAGGATGCATCGATTCCTCCAGCTGATATTCCAGTTCCACCCCCTAGTTTTCGGTCCCGGTGTTTCTGGGGGGACCTTAGGGGAGCCATAAAGATGTAGTCTCAGATAGTGGCTTCCCAAGCCTATAGTTCGAATAATGCACCTACTTCTTCCAGTCAGCCAGAGAATTCTGCTAGTTCTAGGGTGAACAAATTTCTTCAGTTAGATACTCAATTGTTCACGGGTAATAATCCGGAGGAGTACCCCAAAGAATTCATTGATTAAATGCACAATAATCTCCTAGTTATGAGTGCTACTGAGACGGAAGCAGTGGAGTTGGCTTCCAACCCCCTGAAAGAGGTGGAATATTCTTGGTTTGAGCTGTGAGAGGAGTCCCGTGAGGAGGGGAACCCTCCGGCGAGGTGGAGTGAGTTTGTGGATGCCTTCATTTATCATTTTTTGCCTATCGAGACTAATGTATTTGTTCCTCCAAGTTTGAGAGCCTGAGGCAAGGTAGAATGAGTGTTTGGGAGTACCATATGAGATTCTCACATATTTCCAAGTATGTCGTTTACATGTTGCCCTTATGGAGGCTAGCATGCGTCTTTTTGTGCAAGGCCTAAGCCCTTTGGTAATTAATGAGGCCGCTACAGCTGCCATGAATTCTAACATGAGCTATGGGAAGATAGTGGCATTTTCTCAAGCCATAGAGAACTACAAATTGAAGAATAGAATGGAGCAAGAGGGTAGCAATAAGGCCCGGTCCGCGTGCAACTTTGGTGGTTGTTCTAGTGGTAGTGGTGGTAGGTCGGCATTTAGGGGAGGATCAGCAGGGCAATCCCAGTCCTTTGCTCAGTCTTCAGTCAATTCATAGGAATCAGGGTCCAATATGCAATAGTGGAGCTGTTTCAAGCCCGATCAGGGCAACAAGAGACCCTACCATTAGGGTCGGCCTGGTGGGAGATTCCAGCAGCAGCGGAGGCCTCCATGCCCTAGGTGTAGGAAGATGCACTTAGGGGTCTGCTACATGGACCTACCCATATTCTACGGGTGTGTATGAGGGGTCATATTTAGAAGGATTACAGTTCATCCTGCCAGAGTGGGGGCAGGGTACGGAACAGCCAACCAGTTCTGCAGGTACTACATCTGCATCACCTCCTTCTGCTCGAGGCACTCTACCACCCGCAAGGTGTGTTTCGGCTAGAGGTTGTGCACTGAGTTCGGGAGGATCTGACCATTTTTATTCTATGAGGGGTCGCTAGAGTTCGGAGGCTACTCCATTTGTTGTCACATTTATTCTGAATGTCCAATCTCATGATATATATGCTCTTATTGATTCTGGTTCCACTTTATCCTATGTCACTACTTATGTTGCTATGGAATTTGGGATAGAACCGAAACAGCTTTATGAGTCATTCTCTGTAACTACTCCGGTTGGTGAGTCTATTATGTTCGTACGGGTTTATAGGGGTTGTGTTATCACGGTGCGTGGTCGGGACACCATGGACGATCTTATTGAGTTGGGGATTGTTGATTTTGATGTACTAATGAGGACCGACTGGATTTATTCATGTTTTGCCAAGCTTGATTGTCGAACCATAACCGTTAGGTTTGAATTTTTGAATGATCCATTTATTAAGTGGAAATGTGATGATGTGGCGCCGAAGGGTAGGTTGATTTCCTACCTGAAGGCCACAAAGTTTATCAATAAGGGGTGTATTTAATATTTCTTCCAGGTTACAGACACTGATGTTGAGGCACCTACACTTGAGTTTGTACTAGTTGTGAATGAATCTCCGGAGGTCTTTCCTGATGAGCTCCTTGGGATTCCACCAAACATGGAGATTTATTTTGGGTTGACGTGATGGCAGGAACATGGCCTATATCTATTTTGCCTTACAGAATGGCACCGGTATAATTGAAGGAGCTAAATAAACAATTGAAGGATTTGTTGGAGAAGGGTTTCATTTGGCCGAGTGTGTCGCCTTGGGGTGCACCGGTCCTTTTTGTAAGGAAGAAAGATGGGTCACTGAGAATGTGTATTGACTATTGGCAGCTCAACAAGGTCACGATCAAGAATAAGTAGACAATGCTAAGAATAGATGACTTGTTTGACCAACTGCAGGGTGCTAAGTACATCTCCAAAATTTATTTAAGATCAGGGTATCACCAATTGAAGATAAGGGAGCAGGATATTCCAAAAACAGTGTCATGACCCGGTATGGGAATTTTGAATTTCTAGTGATGTCTTTTGGGCTAACAAATGCCCCGACAGCTTTCATGGATCTTATGAATCGAGTCTCTAAGCCTTTTATCGACTCCTTTGTGATAGTGTTCATTGACAATTTCCTTGTATATTCACAAACTTGATAGGACCATGCCGACCATCTCAAGGTTGTTCTGCAGACTCTGTATCAGCACAATTGTATGCAATGTTTTCGAAGTGTGAATTTTTGCTTGAATCTGTCACATTCTTAGGTCATGTTGTCTCTAGAGAAGGAATTAAGGTTTATCCTCAGAAGATTGCAACTGTGAAGAATTGGTCTAGACCTACAATTCCAACCGAGATTCGCAGTTTCTTGAGATTAGCTGGGTGTTACAGGAAATTTGTGTAGGGGTTCTCTACTCTTGCCTCTCCGTTGAATAAATTGACGTAGAAGGCGGTTAAGTTCCAAGGGCCAGATGCTTATGAAAAAAGCGTCCAAGAGTTTAAATCAAGATTCACTATGACATCAGTGTTGACACTACCAGAGGGTACAAATGGGTTCGTGGTATATTGTGATGCTTCAAGAATTCCAACCGAGATTCGCAGTTTCTTGGGATTAGCTGGGTGTTACAGGAAATTTGTGTAGGGGTTCTCTACTCTTGCCTCTCCGTTGACTAAATTGACGTAGAAGGAGGTTAAGTTCCAATGGTCAGATGCTTATGAAAAAAGCATTCAAGAGTTTAAATCAAGATTCACTATGACATCAGTGTTGACACTACCAGAGGGTACAGATGGGTTCGTGGTATATTGTGATGCTTCAAGAATTGGACTAGTGTGTGTATTGATGCAAAATGTCAAGGTGATAGCTTATTCTTCTAGGAAACTCAAAGAATCAAGAGAACAACTATCCAACACATGACTTAGAGCTTGCAGTGGTGGTATTTTCATTGATGATTTGACATCATTATTTGTATGGGGTCCATATGGATATATTCACGGACCATAAGATCCTTCAACATATTTTCAAACACAAGAAGTTGAATCTGAGGAAGAGAAGATGGCTTGAGTTACTCAAGGAATATGTCAGTGATATCCTATATCATTCGGGGAAGGCTAACGCTATGGAGGATGCTCTTAGCTGGAATCTATGGGTAGGTTGGCTCACTTGAAGGCATATCAAAGATCGTTGGCCAAGGAGATTCATCGGGTGTCTAGATTAGGAGTTCGCCTTGCGGACTCTAGTGAAGGAGCGGTGATTGTGCAAATGAGGGCTGAATCATCGCTTGTTATGGAGGTCAAGGAGAAGCAATACAACGATCCATTGTTGGTGCACTTGAAAGGGGGATTCATAAAGATAAGACCATGGTTGTTTCTCTTGTCATGGATGAGGGTACAATAAGGTATCAAGGGCGATTATGTGTTCCAAATATAGATGGTCTCTGAGAAAGAATCATGACCGAGGCTCACACTTTTAGGTATTTCGTGCACCCTGGCTCTACAAAGATGTATCATTATCTTACAGAAGTCTACTGGTGGAATGATTTGAAGAGGAATGTAGCCGACTTTGTGGCAAGATGTCCAATTGTCAACAAGTGAAGACCGAACACTAACGGCTCCGTGAGTTGGAACAGAACATCGAGATTCCAATGTGGAAGTGGGAGATGATCAATATGGACATTGTGGTAGGACTACCTCGCACTCCTTGCAATTTCGACTCGATTTGGGTGATTGTGGATCGACTCACGAAAACATCACACTTCTTACCTGTTAAGGCTACCGACACATCGGAATAGTATGCTCAGTTGTATATTAAGGAAACAGTCAGGTTGCATGCCACTCCAGTTTCTATTATCTCAGATCGAGGGGCACAGTTCACAACTAATTTTTGGAAGAAATTTGAGCTTGTTTTGGGTATTCAGGTGAATCTTAGTACAGCCTTCCATCCACAAACCGAAGGGCAGGCTAAGCAGACCATTTAGACGCTCGAGGTTATGTTGCATGCTTGTGTTCTTTACTTCAAGGGTATCCAAGATAATCATTTTCCACTCATAGAATTTGCCTACAACAATATTTATCATGCCAGAGTTCAGATGGCACCAATCGAGGCTCTATATGGCAGGAGATGTAGATCTCCCATTAGGTGGTTTGAGACTGTGAAAGCAGAGTTGATAGGGCCAGACCTCGTGCATCATGCTATGGAGAAGGTTAAAATCATTAAGGAACGGTTAAAAACTACCCAGAGTCGTCAAAAGTCCTATTCCGACGTGCGTCGCAAGGTTTTGAAGTTCAAAGAGGATGGTTGGGTATTCTTGAAGGTTTCCCCATGTAGGGTATAATGCGGTTTGGTAAGAAAGTAAAATTGGGTTTGAGGTATGTCGTACCGTACATAATCATTCAGAGGATTGGTCAGGTGACTTACAAGTTTGAGCAACCTCGAGAGATGTCCTTAGTGCACCCGGCATTTCATGTGCCTATGTTGAAGCAGGTAGTTGTTGACCCGACACTCATTTTTTCGGCTGAGACTGTTGAGGTTAATGAGGAATTTACTTAAGAAGAAATTCGAGTTGGTATTCTTGATAGAAAAATTTGTAAGTTGAGAAATAAATAAATTGCCTCCATGAAAGTGCTATGGTGAAACCAACAGGCCGGAGAGGCCACCTGGGAGGCCGAGGAAGAAATGAAGAAGAATTATCCTCATTTGTTTGAATAACTATTTATGAAGTTGTGTTCTATGAAAATGTTAAGAGTTTACCTTTTATGAATTATGTTTCACTTGCACAGTTGATGTTAAGGGTTTTCCTTTCTCGTAATATAATGCTTATGGGGCCAAAAGTGGTGTTGTTTTCATGTTATGTTGCGTCGTTGGATTTTGTATATGTTGTTAGATGGGTTTCAGGGATTCTCTGACACATGAATAGGCCAATTTATAGGGCAGACTCTGGAAAAAATTTCGAAATTTAGGGAGTTAGTCAAAATTTTGAACTGTTGGTGTATGAAGTAATAGTTGAGGCACATTGAATGCTAATGGAGGATTTTGACCCTCATTTAAGGACGAATGATCTTAAGCGGCGGAGGATGTAAGGCCCCCTAAAATTTCAGCTAGAACCCTGGGCTTCATGGTGCCGAGGTGGGATAATGTGTTTGACGATTAAGATTTTTTGGGTTGTACAGTGCGTTGGGGAGTTGAGAAAATATGCTGCAGAACATGGCATTACTGCGGTCCATTATGCCACCGCACAACTACTACGCGGGCCGCAGATCAGCCGCGAAGTGAAGTAGATAAATGGGCCAATTTTGGAGGCCGTTTTGCGGTCAACTATGCAACCGCATAATCATTTTTCGGGCCGCACATCCATCATTGAATCAGCAGTAGAAAACTTAGGAATGAGGTTCTGCGGTCCATTATGTGATCATAGTATTGATATGCCGACTGCAGATCAGTCACAGACATGTCCATACCTGCCTAGTTCTTGGGGCCATTCCTGTGGTCCCCTTTGCGGGCCGCATAGTCATTTTGCAGTACGTTCTGCGACCGCAGACCTGACTTCATAAGTTTAAGTTTTGGAAAATTTCACCTGACCCCATTTTGATAAAACAACCTTTGGTGTTATTGTATAAGGTTCAAACTAATATTTTTGAGAGAGGAAAGTGGTCTAGAGTGAGAGGAGGGATCCCTAAGCTAGTTTTTCATCAATCCTTGCTCAATACGTGGAGAATTCACAAGGAAAACTCAGAATGTCTTCATCCAAGGATTAAGGCTCCATAACCTAGTCTTCAATTTCGAGTTTGGGGTAGAAGATGGACAATAGACAGTGTGATTCCTAGGTATGGCGATATTGTCTATGCATGCATGTACCAACAAGAGCGAAGGATAATGAGATCTATTTTAGTACCAATTGTTTAGGCAGTAGATGCTAGGTGAGAAGTGAGAAAACAAAATAAGAGCGAAGGATAATGAGATTATGCAAATCGAGCAGCGGATAGACAGGGTCCCGAGCTTGGTCGAAATGGGCCTCGAGGTCGAGCTCAAGAGCTTGACAAAGGGCTGTTGAGAATGGTATAACAATACTGAAGGCCCCTAAGATGGCCTATTTTTGATTAATAACGAGTAATAAATGAAGAACAACTAATGAACACAATAAATGAATGGCAATAATTCAGTGAAACAATTGTAGAGAATGGTTGAGTTAGAGAGCAGAGAATGTTCTTGTTCTTGTATTGAATATCATGTGTCAAAGTGACAAGGTTCCCCTTTATATATGAGGGGAATCCCAACATAGTACATGTGTAATTATTACAAAAGGGAAATGACTGGTACATCCATTTAATTCCACGGTACGGGCTTGTACTATTGGTCAGCTTTAACCATGTGCCTTTTGGGAGTTTCCCGCCTTTCCATGATGGTGTTCGATCTACACTGCTCCGGGGTCGAGAACCCTCGATATGCCCCCTCTATGCCAAAACTCGAACTTTTGAGCCTTCTGAGCGCCATAATGATCTAAAATTGGGTTCTCCAATTTTAGCCATATACAGATAGTCCCTGTGTTTCTTGGAATGAAAAGACAAGAAACAATTTGAATTCACCAACTTTTCAATGCCTTCATTATTCTGTCAGTCATGCCGCGTAAGCGACTGACATGATTGGATAGATGCTTCAAAAGCCAAATTCCAACAGTCTTTGAAAAGATTCGAATTTATTACGTCGGTTGGCTGCCTTTTGGCTTTCCTCAACACGCGCGCGGTTGGCCCCTATAAATACTCCTTCTCCCGCCCCTCTCCTTTCACTACTTCTTCTAACCTTTTCTAAAAAGAGCTCTCATTGTTTCTTTCTTGTATCCCTTTTCTGGTCAGCTCCCCTTTGAAACCTTTCGGCAGGAATGACGAAGGCCTCCAAAACTATTCCACGAGGTGATAAAGCCTCCTCATTTTTGTGTTCCTCTATGGGTAAGGCAATTGTTCGCCCAAAACTCCAGGAGTTCATCTCTGGATCCTACGAAGCGACCTCTAATTTTAAGGTCGATAAACCTTCCTCGAAGTCAGGGTGGTGTGAACCCGTATCTCGATATGTTAGCCTAATAACGAACATTAAGAAAGTGAAGGCAAACTGCCGCTGGGAGGATGTAGTGAAGGTGGAGATTCCCTCTCGGGAGGAATACATAACAACCCATAAAATAAGCTTCCTCACTGTATACACCTACCTATTTACCCTAGGCCCGGTAGGGCCGTCTTCGCCGTTGATAGACCCCGTCGTTCTCGATTTCTGCAAGCGATATCAAGTGAGGCTCGGCCAGATTCACCCATCATTTTGGTGTACTATTTACATGATTAGGAATTTTGAAAATATGGTCGAGGGGATGCCTTTCACTCTTGACTACCTAATTAGAATGTACAGTCCCCCACTATATCGGGGTGGTCTGATTAAACTTCAACATCGGGCCTCAAAGGTTTTCTTTGCTTGCACCGATGAGGGTAAGGACAGGGGGTGGATGAGCCATTTTGTTTGAGTTAGGACCTCGGATTTGATTCCGTTCAAAATTATGTTGTTCCCCGAGGAATGGAATACGAATCGTAATTAATACTTTAATATTCATTCGTGCTAATTTTCCCTCGAACTAATTCCCTTTGACGATGCAGTTGTTGCATGGTATCCCGATGCGGTTATCTCTCGACGTCATCTTGATTTTACCTGTCCGTATGCCGAGCGCGTATGGCGCGACCTGGCCAAGGGACGATGGGAAGCTAAAAATCATGGTGGGGCTCTTCCCTTTGCAATACCTGAGTTATGATTAAAAGAGACACCCCCTGCATATATTTTAACTTCTTATGTTCTGTGTTTATACAGGCCTAGGTGAGGCCTCTTTGATGAGAGAAGCATTGCCTGGGGAAGCAGATATCCCAAAACCAAATGAAGAGAAGAAAGAAAGATGGAATCGTCGACCAAGCCTTTGGAACCAAAGATGGCTATAGTGCAAAGGTCTAAGGCCGACTCCGCGGCCTTAGAAGAAAAAAAGATTTCTCGATATCACCCGAGGGAAGTGGAAGTGTAACTGCTTCTACCATTGCTAATATGTTGACCGTTGAGCCGAGGGCTTCTAAATCAGAAGTCGATGATGCCATCCTACCTGGGACCGAACAGGTTCCCGAGGGTAGATCGGATGATATCCCCGATCCAATTTCCAGCCGAAATATTCTCCGGGCCGAAGGGAACTCGGTAGATGAGTCATGGGAGCCTAGGTGCCAGCCGAAGGCCCTGACTGATCTAGCCAAGGTTATTGATGTAGGTGACTCTCTGCCAGTTTCAACATTTTCGTCGAGGGAGATGCACGATGCCCAAAATACAGAATCTTTCGATGCGGGAGCGCTCCTCATAGGGAAGGACGTAGTTGAGGGGATCTTTAGTATGGTCGAGAAGAATCCTGAACTTATTGCCTCACTTATTTTCGTGAAAGCTGAAAGGCTTTGCAAACAGGTAATTTCTTCGTCGATTGTTTCGAGCTTTGATTATAATTTCTTTGACTCTCATTCTTTCAGGCGAAAGTGCTTTACAATAGGACCACAGCAAAGTTTCAGTCTGAGCTGACTCATTACGAAGGGGAGTGTAGAATATTTTCATTGGAGGCGGATGAGCTCAGGGCTCTTCTTGCCCAAAAGGAGGAAGAAATGCTGGACCTCCGAGCTCGTTTAGAAATGGTATCTCGGAAATAGAGCGATCTTGATGAGCAGGTAACATAGCCTCCGTGTGCTTAGTTTTTGTTCTTGATATCAGTATTTAACCCTTATCGGGCTAATCTTCGCAGCTTAAGGAGAAGGATGCCCTGATGCGGGAAGGATTCAGAGCCAGAGATTCTGAGATCCTTGGATTTAGGTAGTGCGTGGACGAGATAACCTCTGAGAGAGACGTCCTCCAAGGGAACTTAACCTCGATTGAGCGTTGCCTCTGGGATGCAAGGGCTGAAATTAGCAAATATAAGGACCTCTATGCTGAATCGGTTACTGCGCTATCTTCAATTAAGGCTAAAGCTAATGCGCTCATAGCCTCGTATAAAGTCGATGCTACCGCTGCAAACGCTTAGGCCAGGAAATCAGCTGAGGAGGCCGAGCTTAAACTTGCCCGAGTCCTGGAGCAAGCCCGATTAAAGTCTGCTGAGATTGAGAGGGTGAAGACCCTAGAGAAGGAATCGGAGGCACTACTTGCTTCCGAAGATGACTCGAGTAGTGGCTCGAAAGATTATGAAGGTGAGGGTGAAGTCCCCGAGGGGGAAGAGGTCATTGAAGTTCTGGCGGCCGAGGGCCGAGCTGCTGAAAGCATAACCTCCGAGGGAGCTATTGAAGGAACACCTTAGCTGTAGATTAGGTTTTCATTTATTCTTTTTCCCTGTGAAAGGGCTCCGACTTTGAGATTTGTAAATATGATTTGCGAACCTCTATCATACATAAAAGATCTTTCGTTATTCCTTGTTTCTATTGTGGTTTGTTGGAATAGGCACTGATGCCTGTTGATGATTAGTCCGATACATAGGACTTAGAAATTAAACCCTTGGATTTATAAATTGGCCTTGAGGCTTTTTAGATTGAATTTTAGGCTCTTACGCATTGGGTTGGTACGACCTTCGATATGGCTGGCAACTTGGGCTCTTACGCATTAGCCCTTAGGCGTTATTTTAGTTAACCGTTTAGGTATCACTCTTCGAGTCGGGTTTTGACTCGATCTCATCGACCCTTAGGTTATTTAAATTGGCCCCGAGGCTCTTTAGGTTGGCGCTAAGGCTCTTACGCATCGGGTCGGTACGACCTTCGATATGGCTGGCGACTTGGGCTCTTATGCATTGGGTCGATATGACCTTTAATGTGGCTGGCGACTTAGGCTCTTACGCAATGGCCCTTAGGAACTTCTTTAGTTAATCATTTAGGGCTCAGTCTTTGAGTCGGGTTTCAACTCGAGCTCATCGACCCTTAGGTTATTTAAATCGGCCCTGAGGCTCTTTAGGCTGGCGCTTACGCTCTTACGCATCGGGTCGGTACGACCTTCGATATGGTTGGAAACTTGGGCTCCTACATATTGGGTTGGTACGACCTTTAACCGGTTATTTTCGAAGTACTTTTGAAGTAATTGGAGGCCTGTGATTTTATGGCAACGGTCAGACGTCTCCAAGTCGCGTTAGTTTTGCTGGAGCCTTATGATGGTGGTCAATGTATTTGACTGTAGCCTTTTAGTGTCAGAGTGAGATAGCCTCGACGTCTATATCGATGGTATGCCTTTTTAGGGGTCTTACAAGTTCGAATATATAGCCTTGACTTTGATATCGGGATTATGCTTTTTTAAGGTCTTACGAATTTGTACGTGCCTCGCTTGAGGTCTTATAGATTTATTGATATTTCCTCATGAGGGGCTTACATTGATGCCTCATGGAGGGCTTATGAGCTCGAGGTTACCTTCCTTGAGGTCTTAAGGCCTCAAGTTTTTAGACTCGGTGGGGTGGCTATCGAGGACAGTCCCCGAGTTATACGTGCCTTTCTTGAGGTCTTATAGATTTGTTGATATTGCCTCATGAAGGGCTCATGTTGTTGATATTTCCTCATGGAGGGCTTACATTGATGCCTCATGTAGGGCTTATGAGCTCGAGGTTACCTGCCCTGAGGTCTTACGGCCTCGAGTTTTTGATGACTCGGTGGGGTGGCTGTCGAGGACAGTCCCCGAGTTGCGGTTATGCCTTTTTTTAAGGTCTTACAAATTTGATGTTGCCTTGTTGAGATCTTGCAAGCTTGAGCACACCTTGTTGAGGTCTTATGGATGCGATATTGCCTCATTGAGGGCTCGTATTATTGATATATCCTCATGGAGGGCTTAGATTAATGCCTCATGAAGGGCTTATGAGCTCGAGGTTACCTGCCCTGTGGTCTTATGGCCTCGAGTTTTTGATGACTTGATGGGGTGGATGTCGAGGATAGTCCCCGAGTTGCGGTTATGCCTTTTTTTTAAGGTCTTACAAATTCGACGTTGCCTCGTTGAGGGCTTGCAATCTTGAGCACGCCTTGTTGAGGTCTAATGGATGCGATATTACCTCATCAAGGGCTCGTGTTGTTGATAATGCCTCATGGAGGGCTTACATTGATGCCTCATGGAGGGCTTATGAGCTCGAAGTTACTTGCCCTGAGGTCTTACGGCCTCGAGTTTTTGGTATCAGTCCCCGAGTGTTCGGGAAGTTTCTGGCCCTGGGGCCGTTTCTTGCAAAAATAGCAAACTTCTTTGAAGGGTGAAGTGTTTTGATGGTTCGATTATTCTACGTGGACACGGTTCATTCGACCGTTTGGTTTGGTATATCATTCTCCTGTCGAAACCCTTTTTGGCATATATCAGTTTCCTCGACGGGGTGATTTCCCGGGGCGGTGCCCCTCAGTATTTGAGGTAGATTGAATAGAAGCCTCGAATACTTGTTGATTTCCCCTCAGGTAGCATGCAGGTGTTGCCTCGTTAAAAACCTTGCCGCTAAAACCTGTTTGGGATAAAATCCGACATGAGGGAAAAAGAGCGCAACGCATGTTTTTCAAACCCAAGGTCTTCAAGTTGAAGGGTATCGCGGTGTCTTCCATTGGACACCTGTAAAAAAGAAATTATTGTGAAGCACAAAATGAAAAGGGAGGAAGTTATACCCTAGCAATAGTAGCGCCTGAGCATTGATATGTTCCAGTTGTTTGGAAGTTGTTCGCCTTCCATGGTACCGAGTTTATAGGACCCTTTGTCGATTACTCTGAAGACACGGTACGGTCCTTCCCAGCTCGGGCCCAGCTTCCCTTCATTTAGGTTTCGAGTGCTTAGGGTGAATTTCCTTAGGACTAGGTCCCATTCTCCGAAATATCGGATGTTCGTTCTCCTGTTATAGTACCTTTCGATCCTTTGTTTTTGGGCGTCCATCCGGACTAGTGTGTCATCTCGTTTTCATCTAATAGTTCGAGGGCTGTAGTCATAACTTCGTTGTTTGAGTCTTCGGTGGCATGTCATAATCTAGCATTTGGCTCTCCGACCTCGACCGGTGTCAAAGCCTTAGACCCGTATACCAAAGAGAACAGCGTCTCTCTTGTGCTTGATTTAGAGGTCGTCCGATATGCCCATAGAACCTCGAGCAATGTTTCTCTCCACTTCCCTTTTTTCTAACTTCTTTTTCAAGTTTTGAATGATGGTTTTGTTTGTGGACTCAGCCTGGTCATTTGCACACGGTTGGTAGGGTGTTGACATGATCCTTTTGATTTTGTGATCTTCAAAAAATCGTGTTACTTTGCCTCCAATGAACTGCTTCCCGTTATCACATGTTATCTCGGAGGGGATCCCAAATTAGCACATGATGTGATCCCAGATGAAGTCGATGACTTCTTTTTCTCTTATCTTCTCATAGGCATGTGCTTCCACCCATTTCGAGAAGTAGTCAGTCATAAATACTGGCACCGTTGGTAAGGGGCTGACAATGTCCATTCCCCATTTCATGAACAGCCATGGGGACAAGACTGAATGTAGCTGTTCACCGGGTTGGTGGATCATCGGTGCAAATCTTTGACACTTGTCGCATTTTCGGACAAACTCTTTGGTGTCCCTTTCCATGTTGTCCCAATAGTAACCTGCTCTGATCACCTTTCAAATTAAGGAGTCGGCGCCGGAGTGGTTTTCGCAGGTGCCCTCGGGGATTTCTCGGAGTACATAGTCGGCCCCCTTATGTTGCGTCGTAGGATTTTGTATATGTTGTTAGGATGGGTTTTTGGGATTCTTTGACATATGGATAGGCCCAATTATAGGGGAGACTCTGGAAAAAAATTCAAAAATTTAGGGAGTTATTCAAAATGTTGAACTGCTGGTGTATGAAATAATAGTTGAGGCACATTGAATGCTAATGGTGGATTTTGACCCTCATTCGATGACGAATGATCTTAAGCGGTGGAGGATGTAAGGCCTCGTAAAATTTCACCTAGAATCCGGGGCTTCATGGTGCCGAGGTGGGCTAATGTGTTTGAGGATACAGACTTTTCGGGTTGTATAGTGCATTGGGGAGTTGAGAAAAAATGCTGCAGAACATGGCGTTTCTACGGTCCATTATGTGACCGCAGAACTACTACGCGGGCCGCAGATCAACCGCAAAGTGAAGTAGATAAATGGGCAAATTTTGGAGGCCATTTTGCGATCAACTATGCGACCGCATAATTGTTTCGCGGGCCGCACATCCGTCATTGAATCAGCAGGAGAAAACTTCGGAAGGAGGTTTTGCTGTCCATTATGCAATCATATAATTGATTTGCGGACCGCAGATCAGTCACAGACATGTGCAGACCTGCCTAGTTCTTGGGGCCATTCTCTATGGTCCCTTTGCGGGCATAGTCATTTTGCGGTACGTTCAGCGACTGCAGACCCGACTTTGTAAGTTTAAGTTTTGGAAACTTTCACCTGACCCCATTTTGATAAAACAACCTTTGGGGTTATTTTAGAAGATTCAAACTGATATTTTTGAGAGAAGAAAGTGGTCTAGAGTGAGAGGAGGGATCCCTAAGCTAGTTTTTCATCAATCCTTTCTCAATACGTGGAGAATTCAAAAGAAAAACTCACAAGGTCTTCATCCAAGGAGTAAGGTTCCATACTCTAGTCTTCAATTCAGAGTTTGGGGTAGAAGATGGATAATAGGGAGTGTGATTCCTAGGTATGGTGATATTACCTATGCATGCATGTACCAACAATGTTGTGGGAAGGTTTTTGAGCTCAAAAGGGTAGATATTGGGTTGTGGGATGAAGGAATCCACCGTAGGAGGACCTTGAAATCATAATGTCCACCTAGTGTTTGATAAAATGCTCAAATGAGCTAAATCCCCGAGTATCTTCCTTATTATGGTTCAATTTTTGTTATGTTTCTATATATATTGAAGTTGCTAGAACATTCGGAACATTGTAGTAATTGAAGTAAGCTCAAAGTGGGGTATATTGGCTAAACTTCTCTCTTAGAATTGAATCCCACGATATTCTCACAAGTCTTAAGTATGATTAGCCAATTTCTTATTTCTCATGTCCCGAGTTAGACATTATAAATTTGGCTATTCCTAATA
The DNA here is from genome assembly GCA_005239505.1 of Nicotiana paniculata. Classification (NCBI taxonomy): domain Eukaryota; kingdom Viridiplantae; phylum Streptophyta; class Magnoliopsida; order Solanales; family Solanaceae; genus Nicotiana; species Nicotiana paniculata. Next base: position 31,193 of record MDKI01179135.1, read on the forward strand.
AGCTTCGTATCAAAAGATATATGTTTAAAATGTGTTCTTGTCACATTATTTTATCATTCGAACATGTGCTCAAAGTATGGTTTGTGTGTTAAATTGTATGACTTCAAGTCATGCTTCAAATGAAAGTTATTATGCCAAATTTTGAAAGAAAATTCAATGTGCCTAGACTCTTAATTTCTCATATGTGTACTTAAAATCATGGTTTGAAATGCCTTATTTTTGATAACCCATGATGATGCTTGAAAATGAAAGGGGTGATTATGAAATACGAAATACGGTCGACGTGCCAAGAATGATATTACTTGTGTGGCCTCTAATGACAATGAAATGAAAAGATGAGTAAAATACTATGAAATGAGCTCAAAGTCCTTTATATAATAAACATTTCGGAGTGTCGTAGTCACTGAGGAAGGGTAGGTTGAAATAACCTAACCCTGAAACTACATGTGCCGGTGTAGGAGTGGATTATGATTATTCCCCTTATTTGGGATGAGATCAATGTGATGAGATTATTCCCCTTAAATGGGATGAGATGATTGCTACCGAAGGGTGATATCGATCCACACAGCCTTGTGGTGAGACTGCCTAGCCGATTGGGTCGAGATCAGACGCCATGTTGCACACATAGTGGTGATTGTGGTTGTGATTGTGATTGAGATAGTGATTGAGATTGTTATTGTGACTGTGATTGGATTTCTTTGGGTGAGACGACCTAGCCGATTGGGCTGTGATCGGACTCTGTGCTAAAGATATGGTGGTATATCGGTACTAAAGATCTCCCAACCTAAAATAATGTAATTTACTTGAAAACTTATCTTGCTCCTAACTTGATGTTTTGGTATTGTTTGAGGCTTCCACTGATCATAGGATTGTTTCTCATTGTATTGTAACTCAACCTATATGTATTAATGTCCCTTTTTCTAGGGGCACTGCATCTTTAATGGATCCAGGTTGTTCCACAGGAGGTCGCAAGGATCAACGATAGCAGTAGACCCTCTTCTCAGCTGATTTGGTGATCCCCACTTCATTTTGGGGTCCTGTATCTTTTTCTTCTCATGTATTGTGTTTTAAGTTATAGCCGGCAAGTTTCCGGCACAATCATATTACTCTTTTGTATCCGTTAGAGGCTCCGTAGACATAGTGTGGGTTGTACCTTGGTTATGGGAAAGTCAAACTAAAGATGTTGTAATTGTATCACATGTTCCACTTCAAACTATGAAAGTGTATGTAATATTTTTGGAAACTTATAATTGACGTGACTAATGTTACTTAATTTGTGTTTTCCACATGATTTCTCAGTGTTTACTTAATGAAATATATCTTCTTATTATTCATGGTAAGTTTGGGTAGAAGGAATTGTACAGGCTTGTTTGACTAGGATATCTATGTTGAGCACCGATCACGCTCTTCGATGTCGGGGCGTGACAAACTTGGTATTAGAGTCTAAGGTTTTGAAGTGTCCATGGATGTCTCGGAGCCGTGTCTAGTAGATTCCTTCTTATCGGTGTGTTATCAACCACATCTATAAGTAGGAGGATACTTGGGCATTTACGAATAACACCCTTCTTTAATGTTCTAGGTCGTGTGATAGAGCTGATCGTAAGATTGTTCCTCCTCTAACTCGTGCATTTCTCTAATTTTAAGTACATGGCACCTAGGAAGAAGGCAAGAATTGGCCAAGGAGCCAATGCCACCCCAAGAGTGGTTGTTGATTCTATACCTGATGAGGCGGGTTAGCACCCGAGGGGTGAGGATAATCCCCCAACTACTACACCGCCTGATTCGACTACACTGCACAGACTACACCAAATTCTATGCCTATTGAGGGTGCAGCGATTCCTCCAGCTGATATTCTATTTCCACCTCCAGCCCCAGCTTCCAGTCCCGGTGTTTCTGAGGGGGACCTTAGGGGAGCCATACAAATGTTGTCTCAGATGGTAGCTTCCCAAGACTAGAGTTTGAATATTGCACCTACTTCTTCCAGTCAGCCAGGGGATTCTGCTAGTTCTACGGTGAAAAAGTTTGTTCAGTTAGATACTCCCATTTTCATGAGTACTAATCCCGAGGGGGACCCCCTGGACTTCATTGATTAGATACACAAGACTCTCTGAGTTATGCATGCTACTGAGACAGAAGCAGTGGAGTTGGCTTCCTACCGTCTGAAAGAGGTGACATATTTTTTGTTTGAGCTGTGGTAGGAGTCTCGTAAGGACGGGAGACCTCCGGCGAGGTGGAGTGAGTTTGTGGATGCCTTCATTGATCATTTCTTGTCTATCGAGACTAATTCAGCTCGTGCCACCAAGTTTGAGAGCCTGAGGCAAGGTAGACTTAGTGTTTTGGAGTACCATATGAGATTCGCACATATGTCCAAGTATGTCATTTACATGTTGGCCACTATGGAGGCTAAGGTATGTCTATTTGTGCAAGGCCAAACCCCTTTTGTAATTAATGTGGTTGCTACAGCTGCCTTGAATTCTAACATGAACTATAGAAAGATGGTGGTATTTTCTCAAGCCACAGATAACCGCAAATTAAAGAATAAAATAGAGCAAGAGGGTAGCAATAAGGCCCGGTATACGGGCAACTTTGGTGGTTGTTTTAGTGGTAGTGGTGGTAGGTCGACATTTAGGGGAGGATCAACAGGGCTATCCCAGTCCTTTGCTCAGTCTTCAGCCAATGCATAGCAATCAGGGTCTAGTATGCAGTAGTGGAGCCGTTTCAGGCCTGGTCAGGGCAATAGGAGACCATACCAGCAGGGCCGACCTGGTGGGAGATTCCAGCAATAGCGGAGGCCCCCATGCCCTAGGTGTGGGAAGATGAACTTAGGGGTCTGCTACATGGGCCTACCCATATGTTATGGGTGCGGTATGAGGGGTCACATTAAGAGGTATTGTAGTTGGTCCCGCCAGAGAGGGGGCAGGGGCATGGCACAACCAGCCAGTTCTACAGCTACTACATCTGTAGCACATCCTTCTACTCGAGGAACTCTATCACCCGCAGGGCATGTTGCAGCTAGGGGTGGTGCACTGAGTACGGGAGGATCTAATCATTTCTATGCTATAAGGGGTCGCTAGAGTTCGAAGGCTTCTCATTTGTTGTCACATTTACACTGAATGTCCAATCTCGTGATGTATATGCTCTTATTGATCCTGGTTCCACTTTGTCCTATGTTACTACTTATGTTGCTATGGAATTTAGGATAGATCCAAAATAGCTCCATGATTCGTTCTTTGTATCTACTCCAGTTGGTGAGTCTATTGTAGTTGTGCAGGTTAATAGGGGTTGTGTTGTCATGGTGTGTGATCGGGACACCATGGCCGATCTCATTGAGTTGGGGATAGTTGATTTTGATGTACTAATGAGGATGGACTGGCTTTATTCATGTTTTGCCAAGCTTGATTTCTGAACCAGAGCCATTAGGTTTGAATTTTTGAATGAGCCAGTTATTGAATGGAAATGGGATGATGTGGCACCGAAGGGTAGGTTTATTTCCTACCTTAAGGCCACAAAGTTGATCAACAAGGGGTGTATTTACCATTTGGTCCAGGTTACAGGCACTGATGTTGAGGAACCTACACTTGAGTCTGTGCCAATTGTGAATGAATTTCTGGAGGTCTTTCCTAAGGAGCTCCATGGGATTCCACCAAACATGGAGATTTATTTTGGGATTGACGTGATGGCAGGATTGTAGCCTATATCTATTCCGCCCTACAGAATGACACCAGCAAAATTGAAGGAGCTAGAGAAACAATTGAAGGATTTGTTAGAGAAGGGTTTCATCCGGCGAATGTGTCGCCTTTGGGAGCACCAATCCTCTTTGTAGGGAAGAAAGATGGGTCACTGAAATGTGTATTGATTATCGGCAGCTCAACAAGGTCACGGTCAAGAATAAGTACCCACTGCCAAGGATAGATGACTTGTTTGACCAACTGCAGGGTGCTAAGTACTTCTCCGAAATTAATTTAAGATCGGGTATCACCAATTGAAGATAGGGAGCAGGATAGTCTGAAAATAGCTTTCAGGACCCGGTATGGGCACTTTGAATTTCTGGTGATGTCTTTTGGGCTAACAAATGCCCCGACAACTTTCATGTATCTTATGAATCGCGTCTTCAAGCCTTTTCTAGACTCATTTGTGATAGTGTTCATTGACGATATCCTTGTATATTCACGAAGTCGAGACAACCATGCCGACCATCTCAAGGTTGTTCTGCAGACTCTATATCAGCACAAGTTGTATGCGAAGTATTCGAAGTGTGGATTTTGGCTTGAATCTATCACATTTTTGAATCATGTCGTCTCTTGAAAAGGAATTACGGTTGATCCTCAGAAGATTGCAGCTGTGAAGAATTGGCCTAGACCTACAACTCCAACCGAGATTTGCAGTTTCTTGGGCTTAGTTGGGTATTGCAGGAAATTTGTAGAGGGGTTCTCTACTCTTGCCTCTCCGTTGACTAAATTGACGCTAAGGCAGTTAAGTTCCAATAGTCATATCCTTGTGAATAGAGCTTCCAAGAGTTGAAATCAAGATTGACCATGGCAAGGTAATAACATATGCTTCTTAGCAACTCAAGAATCATGAGGAGAACTATCCAACACATGACTTAAAGCTTGTGGCGGTGGTATTTGCATTGAAGATTTGGTATCATTACGTTATGCCCCAAACCCGAAGAGGCGTGGACGGCACCCGATGCCATACTCGGCCCGGCGTACCACTCTATAACTGTGAACTCTGGAGGGTTAATCCTCAACTTAGGATGATCGGGCCATATTCTGAATCATTTGAAAATATCATCTCTCTTATCTGAAGGGTAAACATACCCAAAATCTCATATATATATATATATACACACATATATATATATATATATCCCTCTAGTTGCGGACTTGGGAAGTGTAATTAGGATTTGACAGTTGATTCTACGCATCGTGGATGGGGTCACTGTGGATTTTTTGAAGGTTATTTTCCTATTTTGGAATGGCCTAAGTCAGCTCAGAGTCCCATTTGTATGCTTGATGAGCATGTATATTCTACACTGGATTGTATTGGCTCCCTCAGGCGCAACATTTTTTAGGGTATGTCATCGAGCGGAGTGGAAGTTATTAATGCCTTGACCTGTTTTGTGTGTTACTTCCTTATGCTATGATGGGTTGTGAGACGACTTGATTATTCACAACCATGCTGTGGTTTTTCTTAGGCTTTATGGAAATATTAGAGCGAGATAGCCCTTGAGATGTTGATCTACTTATTATACCTTAGTTGTGCTTGGCTTTTTCTGTAGCATATTATGTTATCTGTATCCCCATGGTTATGTTTATTCACTATACATGCTTATTGTGGTTAGACATGTGTTTAGTGAGTATAAGCATTATGGCTCGGTGGTTATTCCCATATGGATTGATATATGGGGTTCGAGTTGCACGCCACAACGGTATTATGTGTGGATGGGCTGGATGCCGCAACGGTATTATGTATGGATCAGGTTCCATGCCACAACCGGTTGTGGTGGATATGAATCCTTGTGCTCGTTTTGTGTGTTTTAGTTTCTCCCTTGTAGGATGGATTCATGGCATTATGATCTTAATATTTTATCTGTTGAACTTGTTGGATAGTCCCTTTTGGTCCTTTTTCCACTATTATTCATGTTCAAGTGGTTGCTTTTTGGCACACGGATCATATCGTATGAGTTTCTTTATGGTATTTGATGTCGCATATCGGTCGAGCAGCTTAAACTGGGTGTGACAAGGTTATTGGACCTGGAATCAGTGCAATCAAATTTGTATGATCTACGTTTGGAGGAACAATGCCACTGATCAACTCAGAATTTTGTAATGGCTCTAGTCAAGCGAGAGAATTCCATAACTTATTGATTTGATGGGTGGTTATGAGTTTCTACACATTTCTTTCATCATTTGTATTATTGCGAGGTTGAAATAAGGTCTATTCATCATGAGGTATATTATCAGTACCGAGTTTGGTAATGAGTAGTTATTGTAGTCGAAAGTTATTGTTATGGACATATGACTTATGCGGTACATCGTGTGGTTACATCTTGTGAGTATACTTATGCGTTGATACAACTTTTTGTGATTGATACAGTGTATATATTTAAGAATCGGATCAGAAAGGGAGCTCCAAAAAGTTATTATTTGGTTTTAAAAATTGCAAGCTAAGGTTGAAGGATGAATTTTCAGTCAGGATGGTGTTAACGGGACCATATGGATTGAGGTTATGTGAGATCACCCGTTGGCATGCGTATGATGAGTTATATAGTGATTTGGTAGCTTTGGAACGCCTCGTGGAACATTCGGGGAAAAATGTATGTTTAAGTGAGGAGAATGTAATTACCCGCCAAGTCGTTCTGAGATTTAGCACTTTTTGGGGGGTTCGAGGCTTTGACTAGCTTCATATTATGCAATATGAATTGTGTGTATGGTTGATTTCAATTAAAGAGGTTCAGAGTTTATTTGGGAGAATACTTCTCAATTTGAAAGCTCTAAGTTGGAAGCATTGACCGATGTTTGACTTTTATTTAAATGACCTCGGATTAATATCTTGATGGTTCTAATAGGTTCGTATGATGATATTGGACTTAGGCGCATGTCCGGATTTAGACTTGGAGGTTCCTCGGTTGATTTTGCTTTAATTTCCGAAAGTTATATATTTGAAGGTTTGGAAGGTTCATAGGTTTGACCAGGAGTTGACTTTGTGGTTATCGAGGTCTGATTGGGATACCGAGAGTTGTAGCAGGTTTGTTATGTCATTTGGAACTGGTGTGCAAAATTTGAGGTTATTCCGAGTTGGTTAGACGTGATTCGACATGAGTTTTGAAAGTTTAAAAGTTGGTTAGTTCATTAAGTAAATTGAGGTGCATTTTTGGGTTTGATATTATTTTGTGTGATTTTAGGCCTCAAGTAGGTCTGTGTTATATTTTGGGATTGGTTGGTATGATTCGATGGGGTCCTGATGGGCTTGGGGTAGTTTCGGAGGAGTTTCAAATCAATTGAGGTTGAATTGGTAGGTCTGGTTCTAGTATCTCGCACTTGCGAGGTTAGGTCCGCAGGTCGAGTCTTCAAAAGCAGACTGGTGATCGCAGATGCTAAAGAAGAGGAAGGCAGAAAAGTGTGCAGATGCGATGGACCTTGAGCAGATGCGATGGCGCAAGTTGGCCTCTTTGTTCACAGAAGCGGATCCACATAAGTGAATGCTGGTTCGCAAAAGTAGAAGGTCAACTTTTGAGTGGAGCTTGCAAATGCGAACTTTTGGTCGAAAAGAGAGATGGAGCATGCAAAAGTGAGAATCGCTGGGCAGAACACTTACAATCAAGGGTTTGACTTATTTTATTATATTTTGAGATATGGAGCTCGGATTGAGGAGATTTTTAGGTGAGTTTTACCATTTGGATTGGGGTAAGTGTTCTTGACTTGGATTTGATTTTATTTCATGATTCCATCTTCGATTTTGACTTTTGGTTGGTGAATCTAAGAGAGAGAAATTGGGGGTTTTGGCAAAAATTTCTGATGTGAAAAATGGAGATTTGAACCATGATTTTGGAGTTGATTTTGGATGAAACTTGTATGTGTGGACTCGTATTCGAATGGGTAATTGGGATTTGTGACTTTTTTGGGTTCCGAGAAATGGGCATGGGTTGACTTTTTGAAATTTGATAAAGAAAATTGAGCTTTATTATTCGTAATCGATTTCTATAGCCGTTATGATGTTATGAAGTTATTTTGGACTAGATTCGTGTTGTTTGGAGGTTGATTCGCATGGGAAAGGATTTTGGAGTATTGATTCACGCGTTTTGAGGTAAGTAAGATATCTAAACTTGGTTAATGGGTAATTTTCCGTGGGCTATAATACTTGGGATATGATGGGGGTGACGCACGTGCTAGGTGATTGGCGTATGTGCGTACATCAGGGTTATTCATGATACGGGTAGACTTTAGGGTATTATGTGCCTTTTTTTTCTATCATGCCTCATTATATCCGTGTTTTCTCTATTTTATGACTACTTGAGCTATTATCCATGCTAGAAATCATGTCTAGTGTAAAGCTCCGTAAAAGTTTGCGCATTAAGTTTTTATGGTGCCAAGGTAAGCTATTGTCCCATGGTACGGATTTTTGGACTTAGCAATGCTTCGTGGAGTTGGTAGAAAATTTTTGGAGAATGGCGATTCTGTAGCCCATTATGAGATCCAGTATTTGTTCCTCTACCTGTGGAATCATCACGGAATGAGTAAGTAGCAACTCAATTTTGAGGGACATTTTGTCCATTATGCAACCGCGGATCTTATCTACTGACCATGTATCCGTTGCGGATATGTTCTCCCGCGGATCCCTCGTGGATAAGACCAGACTGAACCCATGTTTTTAAAGACCAATTTTTAGGTTGTACCACTGATTGCGAGTCCGTCGCGGATTTGACACGGAGGGTCATTTTTGGTAATTTTTTAACCCGGCTTTATTTTAATTAAAAGGCTTAAGGTCTTATTTTAGAAAGATTATTAGACCATTTTGAAGATAAGAGAGAAATTTCGAGAGAGAGGGGGGAGGGGAGAAGTTCCAAATCTATTACTTTACGATTCTTGTTCTATCTTTGAGATTCAAGGGGGAAACTCACAACTTCTTCAACCAACCAGGTAAGTTTTTCTCCCCTAATCTTTCATGCTAGGTTTGTAATGTGTTTGAGAAAAGATTTTATTGATTTGGGGCTTATGGGATGGTGATCGGAAGTCATAAACCCTCAACTTCAAATTTGGGTGTATGTGAAGAGTGGAAGGTGTGATTCTTGTGAGTTGGAAGTATGTGGTTGGGCATGCATGTGCAAATGAAGGTTGTTGGGTGTTGTAGGGAAATTGTAGATGGATTGGTTGTTTGAAAATTTGTTGTGGGATAGAGGAATTTCTATTATGGGACCTTGTAGTTAATTTTTCATATTAGGTGTTCGATGAAATGCCTAAAAGAACTTTATAATGAGAGTCCTTCTAATAGTGGCTCAATTAGATTATGTTGCTATAAATTGAGGTGTTTCGAGTAGCGGAACTTTGTTGGAACTCTAAGGAAAGCTTAAATCAAGGTATGTTGGCTAAACTCTCATCGTAGAATCGGATTCCATTAATTTTCTTGAGAAATCCAAGTATGGTCGAGAGCACATGATAACTTAACTTTAGCCGCAATGGAGATCTCATGTGCCCGAGCGTTAGCAGCTTCGGCGTTAGCTCGATACGAGGACACAAATGCCTCTGCCTCATATTTGGCCTTCGCAAGCTCAACGACTGATTTAGCTTCGAGCTCCTCGATTTTGCGGCTCCGAGCCAAGATTTCCTCCCTCGCATTTTGAAGCTGGTCTTCGATTGAAGTCAGTCTCTCCCGAAGTGTATCTTTCTCCGAGGCGAGATGGTCCATGTGTTGTTTCCACCCTAGGGTCTCAGCCTCTTTCATCTTGAGCTCCTCTCAAAGCTGCTCCACCAGCTCGCCTTTCTGCTGGGTTTGCAAAGTTGAAGTGTTAGTCGCCAAATAAAGTAAATGCATAACAAACCCTAAAAGGCTATATTACCTTTTCAATAAGCTCAGTCTGTTCTTGACGAGCCTTCGCCAACTCGGCTCGAAGATTGCTGATCTCTCACTTTTTTTTGACGTAGAGAATCTTAAGGATGTCCCTCTCTATCATGAGCTTCCTGAGTTCGGCTTCGCATCGGGCAAGCTCGGCCTGAGATTTGGAAAACTCTTGTCGGTGAAGCGACATGGCCTTCTAACAAAGAAAAGGAGTTAGGCTTAGAAAGGTATAAATTAAATTCGAAGTGTAGTTATGAAGACAAAACTTAGTTGTTTGAGAAGATTTTCGGCCTCATTAAAAATGAATGAGGCGTCAGGATCGGGGCCATGTTCGATCCCTGCAAGGCACTCCCGAAAAATATCACTCCCTTCATGGGTCGTTCCCACATTAGGAGTCCCCATGGCCTGGGCATCTCGGAATTGCCCCTCGGAGAACACCAGGCCCTGCGGCGAATCATCTACATTGATTACCCCAAGTGAATCATTCGGGATATTATCTTGTCTTTGAAGGGCCTCGGAGTTAGGCTCTTCAAGCTCATCAACCAAGTGTTCCCCGGGACAAGGCACACTTTTTTCACCTGATGGCGCGGGGACTTTGCTCGAGCTCCCCTCCGAAATTTCGTCGGTTCGAGACTGAACCCCATCTGCCCCCATCGGTTCAGCGGCCTTCGAAGTGTTAGTGCTTCCTCTTTTCTGAGCTACCAGCAGGCAGCCATCATGTTCTCTCTCTTCATTTTCATCACGAAGGTGTTGGGCCGTTTCTGGAGATAGGGCCACGGTATCGGCCTTACGCTTTCGAGCCTTGCTTTTTTTTGGCTTCGGGGAACTTGCAGGCGACCTCCTTTTCCTTTTCTTTTCCTTTGCAAGCTTGGGGATTTCTTCTTCACCGGGCGGGGGCGACCACATAGCAACGGCGTCTCCAAGGCCTGCATAATGATAATGTGGGTACTTCACTAAGAAACATAAAATGTAAATAAGAGAACTCACCATGGTTTTTAGCTTCCCATCGACCCTTGGCCAAGTCACGCCAACAACTTTCCGCGTTTGAAGAAGTGGAGGCCAGTCGCCGGATCCAACCTGCGAGGTCCAGGACCGCACCAGGAAACCAAGGAACAGCTGCATCATTAGAAAGGGATTAGATCGGGTAAAGGATGAGAGAGAGAAAGAGTAGGGAAATTAGAATATTAAGTCACCACCGATAAACTGTACTTACATCTCATGTTTCATTCCTCGGGGAGTGGCATCCTCTCAGCGGGGATCAGATCGGAGGTCCTGATTCGGATAAATCGGCTCATCCATCCTCGGTCCTTGTCCTCATCAATGCTGGAGAAAAGAGATTTTGAAGATCGGCGCTGCAGCTTTATCAGACCACCTCGATAAAGGCGAGGGTTGTATAGCTTGATCAGGTGGTCGAGGGTAAAAGGCATCCCCCGACCTGGCCCGAGAAATACCTGATCAAACCGACGATGTGCTAGAAAGAAGGATCGATTTGGCCAAGAGTCACCTGGTATTGTTGGCAAAAAATCGAGAATGACTGGGTCTACGGGACCCAATGTAAAAAGGTAGGTATACACGCTTAAGTATCCTACCTTGTGAATGGTGATGTCCTCTTCAGGGAGGGGATCACCACGTCCTTATTCTCCCAGTTACAATCCTTTTTTACCTGCTCAAGTTCGTCTTTAGTGATCAAGAAGATGTATCGAGACATGGGCTCACACCGGCCTGGTGTCGACGCGGGTTTATCGATCTTAGAATCTGAAGTTATCTCGCATGGCCCGGGAGTGCACTCCTCGATACGAGGTGGCACTACTGTTTTACCTCTAGCCGGTAGCGATGATGAGGAAGCTTTCTCTTTTTGGGGAACGATCTTAGAAGTTTTAGCCATTGTTGTTAAGAAATTCAAAAGAGGAGAGGGAGTTGATTATGTAGCAAGAACAAATTGGGAAAGGAGTAAACTCAAAGAAGATGAAGAAACTGGCAAAATTTTAGGAATGATTTGAGGAGTAAAAGATGTGGAAATTGTGAGAACGACCTATTTATAGAGGCGGCCTTCAATGGATGGCCTTGGGAAACTGTGCAGATGCGACCTTTCAGTCACGTCAGTCGGTGACATCACGAGATTGGCATCATGGTCGAGACATCGAAGGGTCGAGAATCAAGTCATTTCTTATCATTTTATTCTAAGAAACACGGAGACTATCTGTATACGGTCAAAATCATATGCCCCCGATTTTGTAGGCTCGAGGGCAGAAGTTCGATAAAGACCAAGCTCGGGCTCGAAGGCAGAATAAGAGGCTCGAAGACCTAAGTGTTCGAGGAACATCGGAGCCAAGTACGACCGACTACAAGACAATGTCGTTATGAGTTTGTTACAGAAGGATAGATTCTCGCCAAGTCCCCAAGATCATGGCGTAAATTCCGGAATAGATTTGTACTAATTAGTACAAATCCGTACTAGGTGGTTATACAACTGTCCCAATAAGATTCTTTACTGTAAATAGAAATGTACCTTATTTAGGGTTCCCCTCCTATATAAAAGGGACCCCAATCATTTGTAAACATCATCAATCATTGGCAAAGAATATGTATCTCTACTTTTGTGCTCATCTCTGAGAATTGTCCTTTAGTTTTATAATATTCTCTTTGTTTTACTGTTCATCGTGGTCCACCTCGAGGTCACCTTTGGCTCGAAGTCGAGGCTCACTCATACACTGGTTTGATTTAACTTACTTACTCAATTCACCTACTTATTTTCTTGTTAAGCAAACAATATTGGACTAAATCTCATATCTTTAAGACCTCATCACAAATTTAAATTGTTATTCAGATCGCGGGGTAAACAATATTCTTGTTCATCAGCTTGTTATATTTTTAAACTGTTCTTGCACTAATCAGTCCGAGGATACTCTAACTCGAGGACTGAGTTCTTTTCAAATACTGGTTTGCTTTATTTTACTGTTGATTACTATTACTTAATCTTCTTATTTATCAGTTGGTATTAAGTGAAATCACATATCCTTAAAACCATATTATAAGTTTAATTGTTATCTAAATATAGGGTAAACATATAGTTTTGCTATCTATATTATTGGAAATCTTTGTGACTTTTGTTTTTGTTTTTGTGGATGATGCAAAATGAAGAAGGTTATTCAGCTTTTAGTGTTTGGGGCTTTCGTTGGTTTGAAGATGCTGAAATGGTGGCAACGACGACGGTGGACACTGAGCAAGGAAAGAAAATGTGAAATTAAGGGCAAATATGGAAATTCAAATACTTTTTTAACTGTTCTAGGTGAGAATAAATGTGTATTCACGCCTATTGCCAAATCAAATTAAAGTTCATGGGACACACTTATGCGAAGAAGAAGTATGTATCTGGTTAGTGGGTAAATTTAAGTGCATTTTGCCTTAATTTTTAAAGCAAAGTTAAAAGAAGAGAATGAGTTAAAACAATTCAAAAACGCTTGATGTTACCATTTGCCTTTTTTCTAGTTACGTAATAATCAATATTGGGTCCTATATCTATAGAGTGCATTTGTCTCCAAGGACACCGGATAACAAATCATTATTTCCGTGCACACTCCTATTTCCACATTACTCCCGTGGGCCTTTCCGCTCTCAATCACACCACATTGACATCCATCCTTTTCATTTTTCCCCGGCTCCCAAAAAACTACACTCTTTTTTCCCCTGAAGTCACGAGTCAAAACTGTACTTATTACAAGCTAAAATCTCATACCACTATAAGAAAATTTTAACTCCGTTTCAATAAGTATATTCATTCAATTCAAAACTTGAATACTAGTCTTAAACCATGGCTGCAGCTTTAGAATGCTGGTCGAGCCGAACCAGTACGGATGAAGACATGGTGGAACAAGTCTTAATGAGAACAAATGATAGATCGGAGGCGCAACTTGAAAATGCTCCAAGCAATGCCGGTTCAGATGGAGGTTTTAAAGAGTCTTCAGCTATGCAGAAGCGTTTCCAGAGGTTGAGCCGGAACGTTTCTGAGGCCATTGCTTCACTTAAGAACTCCCTTAACATTGACTCCACTGGTCCTCCCTCGAACCGGGTCGAAACTTGTCGGAAACATGTTTGGGCTAGTGTAGTACGTAGCTTGACTCAACTTTACCCTGGCAGTCAACTTCCCGAGAAGCTTGTCTCTAACATTCGCAAGCATTACGATTCTTTGCCCCTCAGGTTTAGCTTTTTCCAAAATATTTCAACACTGGATCCGCAATTAAAACGTTGTCTCTAATTATTCTTGATTTGCTTTGAAATTGATTGCTTTTTTTTTTTGTTAGCTATGCGCAAGCGGGATTCGAAATGAAGGAGGTGTTTTTACATATTAAATTGATGGAACAAGCGTCAGTAGAGGACCAACCAGCGATTATGATTGAAGAGGTGTTTGATGATGACGTGGCTGGGGTTATTTTCAAGCTTACATTTGCTTGTAACTGTTCCATTTCGTGGCCTGCAATGTCTGGGGCGCTTGATAGTGCTTCCATTTGTTGTAAAAAGATACAGATCTTCGAAAAGAAAAGTTTTACATTGGGAGTTTTGATGCTTTTGGTTCAATCTGGAGGAGAAAGAATGTTTAGGAGTCGAATTGAAAATGCGATCAAGTCAGCTGTTAAGAAGCCGAAATCTACTTCTGTGAAGCTACCCTTTGGGCTTTGTGGATGTCAAGAGGAGAACACAACAAGGAGAGAGTTAGGAGAGATTGACGAGGATAATGGGCAGGTTAATTATAGAAATGGGTTTGAGAATTTGAGCTCACAAGTTCAATTGCAAATTCCTTTACCCAATGAAACATTTACTGTGTCAGTTGATGAATGGCAGACAGTGCAATCTTGTGGAGATGAGATTGGAAGGTGGTTCTTGAGCTCGGATAATCTCGAGTTTGCTGATCAGATTGGACCTAATACATTTAGAGGGGTATACAAGGGAAAAAAGGTTGGAATTGAGAAACTAAAGGGATGTGATAAGGGCAATGCCTATGAATTTGAGCTTCGAAAAGATTTGTTGGAGTTGATGACTTGTGGGCACAAGGGTATATTGCAACTTTTTGGTGTTTGCATTGACGAAAATCATGGGTTGTGCGTTGTGACTAAGTTGATGGAAGGTGGATCGGTTCATGACTTATTGCTCAAGAAGAAGAAACTCCAGACTAAAGAGATAATGAGGATTGCCATTGACATAGCTGAGGGAATTAAGTTCATGAATGATCATGGAGTTGCATATAGAGATCTTAATACACAGAGGATGTTGTTAGACAAACAGGGAAATGCTTGCTTAGGCGATATGGGCATTCTAGCTGCTTGCAATAGTGTTGGGGACGCCATGGAGTACGAAACAGATGGTTATAGGTGGCTAGCTCCCGAGGTTTGTTCCTTCTTGCATCCTACTTGAGTTCTTTATGCTTCATTCATGTCTGTCCGCTTATTGAACAATATGGCTTTTTGGCAAAATTTGAAAGACTATCTTCAACTGGTCAAACATTATTACTTGTATTAATCTGTAATTTGTCAAACAATTTGAAAAAACATTATTCCTTTTGGTAGAGCAGTTCAGACGACTTTGCAATTGGAGCCAGTTTAATCTAATTGTATTAGTTTATGTCATCATCAGAAGCAGAAGAATGGTAAAGATATATCTCTTGAATCGATTTCATAGTGATACTTTCAAGATTCCGTTTGGTGAATTATCCAGACAATATGGGGCCGTTAATAAGAGATATGTTCACTTACTTCCCCTGTACTACACTTCCTAATTTGATAGCATTCTAACAGCAGGGAGAAAAGCAGTTCTCTCTGAAATTTTAGTGGTCTAATACCATGGAGGCTAGATGAGTCTGCTGGCGGTCACATGTTAGTTTTCCTCCATTGAGCTATGCGCTAAGGCGGTAAAATATTTAACAGGAATGTGGTGGTAAACGTCTTCTATGCCCAAGGTAGTGTGAGCTTAGGTCGGTGATGCCAATTAGCCATAGCTCTTATAGGGCTCTACGTGGATGTGCAGTGTGGATGAGAGGGTAATGGAAGCAAGACTTTGTTTCACTGAAAACAATGGAGGGCAGAGTGGAGATGTCAAAATGACCTGTATATAGTAATGTCCTAAAAGACTTACACGGTTTCAGATTGGCTAGCCCACATCAGAAACTACTAATAAAATTTCACTTCAATGAGTGGCCCTGCATGCTGTAACTCATTCCTTAGGGTATCTCTGTCTTAGACTTTTATGGAGCGTTTTAGACGGGAAACAAACTTTTTCTTTGATAACCATATTCCTTCTGTAGTTCATGCATGTGCGCAGTCAGTCTTAAGGATTAAGAAATGCCCCTTCCTTTCTTTCGTTCTCTGCAATTAACAGTTGGGGAAAGCAGGATACTTGTTGGCTGTAACTATTAAGCATAAAGTGTATGTATGAATTGTTATACTAATGATGATTATTGTTATTTTTGATTAGTGCTCTACTAATATGTCACTTATCCTAGCATCATTATTGAGCATGCGCAAATGTTTTTGCTTTATGACCTTATAACTAAAGATGTGCTGCATAATTAGCATTTCTAAGTTGATTTCTCTCCATGGAGCCTACATTAGAAATGGAGGATGTTGACTATCCTGCTATAGTTTAATCATCATAGATCTTTTGTATCAATGAGAAAAGAAGTAATAATTTATCCTATTTTTTATTTGAACAGATCATTGCAGGTGATCCAGAAAGTGTTACAGAGACATGGATGAGTAATGTGTATAGTTTTGGAATGATCATATGGGAAATGGTGACTGGTGAGGTAGCATATTCTGCTTACTCACCAGTACAGGCTGCGGTTGGAATTGCTGCTTGTGGCCTTAGACCTGAAATTCCGAAGGATTGCCCCCAAATCCTCACATCTCTTATGATTAAGTGCTGGAACAATTGCCCTTCAAAACGTCCTCACTTCACTGAAATTCTGTCAACATTGATCCGACCCGGCGCTAGTAATCTTAGGTAATAAATTACTATCCCATACTTCTGATGCAAATGAGTTTAATAAATAGAGTAGATGCCCACAATCCCAGATGTACATCTGTGAATCAACTTTTGTTTTAGTGCACCCTTCTTTCTTTATCAAAGATAAGGTTTTCTCAGCTTATATGAAATATATTTTGTGGTTAACGCATTCCTAGTATGCTCATTCTTAGTGACTGGGCCTTCTGGTACTGTATTCATTATGATTAAAAAACTAGGGAAAGCAGAAAAAGACAACATGGGGGAACAACATGGAGTAATTTTGTGTTCAGCTCTTCTTTTATGTTTTAATGGTGGCTAGCAGAGGGTCCCAATTAGGGTCCTTTTGTTTTTGGTGTCTTACCAGGTAAGTGGAATATGGGACATGAACCATTCCTGTACATAGGTAAAGTTGTACATATCAATTCTATGTTCCAACTTCTGAAGGCAATTTCAAATGGATTTAAATGCAAGATGTTGACTCCTGAATCCATTACTGTTCTATTCTCTCTGGCTATATCGTTATTATTTACAACTTTCTCACTCTTATTGCTTAGTACCACATGGTTCTAGACAAATTTCTTTCCAGGTTAATCAATAGGAGTTGTTCTGCCAATGACGAGATAATGAGTCATGAGAAATTACGACAATCAGCTGTAATTTTGCATTAAGGGGGTGAGATCTCGTGGTTCGGATGCCCACTTTTTCTTTAGGGGATCTTTTTGTTGATAAAAAATGAATATATATTTTAATATTAACCGGAGATAAAATGGGTTGCCTGCTAACATAATGCTCAGAGCTTTGAGATTTGAGTTTATGACGTGGTTTATAAACAAACGATCCCCAAATAATAAATAAATTAAATAAAATATAAAATTTAGCATCAAAATCGAAATAAGACAGCAAACAGCTTGGTTCGAGGGGCAAGGCTACCGAAGACATCAATAAGAATATCAACAGATTGAAAATAAAGTATTATTGAGCTTAGAATAATGTGTATCATAAGTTTGTCAGAATTTTCGTGTGTTACAATGGCTGTTGAAGTCACTATTTATAGTTACACTTAGGGAACAAGGTCCTAGGATTAAACCTATCTTAAATGACAATTATGGGGGCCAATGTGTAATGGTAGGTTATGAATGCCAAAATTCTCTGTAACAGATTATGTATTTAACACTAAGGAATATTCTTCATTGAATGTTATCGGGTGGTAAACATCCGTTTATCCTCATTAGCAATATTCCTTTCGGGGTCTGCCAGGTGCCAATCGAAGCTGTTATCCCCGGTCTTGGTCCTCCCTTGTCTCATTTTTTGTCTGTCTCCGATTCCACGTGTCGCTCTATAATTCGAGTATTTAATATGAACTGATTTTACCCAATATAGATAGTCCCCCGCTTTTCGGTGGCACATCTTTGTGTCATATGGAAATTGGTGAAGAGTCCTTTCTTGGCGAAAAATTTTCTAATCCTTTCTGAAAAGTTTCTGACGCTTGATTATTTCTCTCCGCATCTAGTACCCAGAACACGCGTCACTCCACGATTTAGCAATATTTTTGTCGGTTCTCGAGGTAATCATGGCCACGATTTTAGCTGCCTATTTCCTTTCTTATACGCCTCATTCTTGTTCTTTTACACTTCACAGTTCTTCAAACTCTCTCAACTTCTTTGCATTCAACTCTTTCTTGCTTTCACTCTTCTTTAATCTTCTTCTTTAAAGAACTCTTATTACCTTTTGTTAATCATGGCTTCCTCCTCCAAGAACCCAAGTTCCCTTAAAAATAAAGAAAACACCGATGATGTTGTCCCTCCTACGGTGAGCACCGTCATTCCCAGAAGATTCAATACAACCAAGGACTTTGAAAAGAAGTTTTCTTCAACAAGTTCTCGTACATGGGCTGTTGACGTGTACCCTTCTTCAATCTGTCCTTCTACCATTCCTGATGTCAAGGAGGATTGTGATTGCCATGATATGAACATCATCGCTCCCGAACTGGTGGAGCGAGTAACCTTCCCTAAGAAGGGCTTTATGTACGTTTATACGTACCTATTCACTTTGACCCCGTGATTTTGGAGCTGTACCACAAATACCAGATTTGTTTAGCACAGGTAGGCGCTTCGGTGTTGCGGGCGGTAGCCTGTCTAAGGTCGTTGTGCTAGGAGACGAAGAAAGAGCTCACCTTGGCTCATATGATGAACCTCTACTCTCCCAAAATTTTTCGTGGGGAGTAATAAGCTTTAGCAAACGTGACCACCATGCTTTGGTCACCAACATGGATGATGACAACGACCGTGGATGCATGGAGCAGTTCGTTGTTGTTGTCACCGGGGATATCATCCCTGCCACAACTCCAACTTTCCCTGAGTCATGGACTCGTACACGTAAGTTCAACATATGTCTTTCTCTGAAAAAATGATGTTTCGTGTTGATATTGATCCTTCGTCTTTGCATTATTTCAGCAACTCGGTGGACACCATCAAAGGTTAAAGGCTTGGACCAGTGAATTCAGAAAAATCTAGGCATTATCACGCCTTAGACCCGCAGGTGGAAAGAACTGGCCCCCAAATATGGGTGGAAGGCAAAAAATCATGATAAGTTGACTCGCGAAATTAATCTTGTCTTTATTTCATTTTTATGTATAAGAAAATTGGTTAGCTTCTTTTTCCATTGAATTCAGGTCTTCGCAACGCTCTGTTACCATCCTCAGGGGGATGTTTTGGCTGATCCCGCAGAAGCTGTGAGGTTACTGAAGGAGGCCTTCACCCAAAGAGGCGCCACCCGATCCGTTTTTGATGCAATTGCTTCCTCTTAGAGTCCCTGGCTGGAGAGAAAGCAACCAAAAAGACGACGATTTTGCTCTGCTGAGGGCAAGAATAAAAGGGCGAAGAAAGCCGTGCCTGAGCCAGCCACAATCACTATGGTGATTGATGATGATGATGGGGAAGCCAGTGAGGAGGGGGCTTCCCTATAAAGGAGACAACTACCTTCATCAACTCAACAAAATGCTTAATCCGAAGAGGTTATAACCCCAACCGAGGACGACGCCCAAGCACTCTAGAGAGAGTATGACTTAGTGGAGAATGCCAATTCTCCCTTTCCAGTCCCAGTTGCTACTCTCGGTTCTGTGAGGCTGAGTACCAGACCTCTTCCTTCTTCAGTTGGTGAGCAATCGACAACTGGCACTGCCTTTGCTGTTGCTGCTTCTCAACCCACAACACCATCAGCTTCGTCTCCTTCCACGACAGTCATACCTTCGTCACTAGCAACTGCTACGTCACCCCCAACGGTCGCAGACGCCCGAGAGGAAGATGTCCCTCCTCCGCAATCCCTAGAGCATGGGAATTTGGGGCGCAACTATTCGCCCTATTCTGCAGATCCCCATAGAAGGAGTGGTGTCTCCTCTCGGTATCTACTAAGTGTCATCTGTTGTCCCGGATGGTGGAGCTCGACAATTACCTGAAGCCGCTGGCTTCAGAGAAAGACAAGATGAAAATACACTCTCTTTCCGAGGAGTGTATGATAAACAATGTCATGCATAATGTAGCAGCGGTATAGTACTTATTCTTTTATTGTCTGTTTTTTCTTAATTTGTTATGACAAAATTTCTGACTTGGATTTTTGCTTCGAAGGCCAACTTCCTTGCTTCCGAGCGCCTTCAGAAGTTGATCCTTGATAAAGAAAAGCTTACACCCAATCGTGATCAGCTGTTGGCCGAGAGGGATCAAGGTGTTGCTCGCATTCCGGTACTGGAAGCACAAGTTGCTGAAGCCGGTGAGTTGGAGGCTCGGTTGCAACAGAGCGAGTAGGAAGTGATGGCCCTCAGCCAAGAAGCTTCCCATTTAACTCACAGCCGAGCGTGATCAACTGTTGGTCGAGAGAGACCAAGTTGTTGCTCGCCTCCTAGTATTGTACTTGCTGTTGTCGAGCAAGAGGCTGCCTCTACTGAGATATTGAATAACTTGGAGGCAGCCTTGAACAACAAAGCTGAAGAGGCTGCTAGTGCTGAGGAGAAGCGTACCCATATGGAGGGGAAGTATAAGAGGGTCATGGAACACAATAAGGTTCATATAACCACTATCTGTGACCTTAATCTCAGCCTTAGAGCCACGAGATCTGAGCGGGATGGCCTTTTGACCAAGGTCGATCAACTTAAATCAGAACTCCAATGCCGAGCGGATTCCCTCATTATCGAGAAAACATATTCTATGTAATAGTACGAGGAATAAAACCTTGGAAGAGGCCAAAGCAGCCATTATTGAGTTTGATGCCGAAATCGCCAAGGCCCGAGAGTTGGAGTCAACCATTCGAAGGCGCCTCCTAGCTCGGCCCGATTCTGGTTTCGATTTTGAGTTCTCGGCAGGAGGAACTTGAATAGGATAATGATGAAGGTCAAGATCCCGCGCCGACGACAGATCCACCTAGTTCTCCTGGGGCGCATATCTTTCTCTTCCCCCGAGTTCTGGGGGTGCTGTAGTTTAGTTTTTTGATTTCTTTTACCTTTGTTGTTTTCTTTCCATATTTCTTTTTGTACCCGTGCTACTTGGCACATCTTGATATATAAAAGTGTTTTTCGTTTAAGCATTGCGCAAAGTTTACTATTTTATGTTGAATTTTGCAAGGCTTTTAGGTGCATTTTCCCCGATGGTACTTGGGTTCTGGGCATGAACTCTTCCTGAACAAACCCTTTATTGTGAGGGTTTCATAAGAGAGGGCCCTCTTATGTTTACGGTGATTTTGAAGTGGACGTCTCCTGTTCATTCTAGCACTAGCATTTGAAGTACGTGATTAACTTTCAAATGATAAAATTAATTCATCGTTTGGACAAGAAACAAGATAAAAATAAAAGAACTTTATTTTATTCCTTCTATCTTCAAAAGTACATAAGCATTCGTTCTGCTGAAAATGAAATTGCAATTACTTGTGGCTAATTTCTACCGAGCCAAAGATTATCTAACCACCCCCAGTGGGTGAAGAAGTACTCGTGAACAGTCAAATAGCTTTTGGTCCAATAGCAAGCTTTATTTCCTGTTAGGAACTTTGCTATCAAGCCAAAGACTATCTAACCATCCCGCAGTGGTTTGTTGTTTCCATGCCTTGTCATTTAAATATCTTATTTATGCAAATGGCATTTCCTTTGTAGTATTCTTTCCATTGCTGCCTCGTTAAAAACCTTGTCAATAAAACCCAATTGGGACAAAAACTAGACAAAGGGAAAAAAAGTGCAGCACATACTTTCAGTGTAAGCGGTGCTCATCATCAACAATATCTTTTTAGGTATGACACATTCTTGTTGCTCTGTAATCTTACTTCGTCTTGGTTTTCCAATTCATATGATCCTTTCCCGGTGATGGTTGAAACCCGGTAGGGGCCTTCCCAAGTCGGAACCAGCTTCCCTGTGTTGAGTTCTCGGGTGTTTTGAGTCACTTTCCTTAAAACCATGTCTCCAACTTTGAAATAGCGGAGATTGGCCTTTTGATTATAGTATCTTTCCATTCTTTGTTTCTGGCCACCATCCTTATGTGCGCCAAGTCTCTGCTTTTGTCAAGAAGCTCCAATTTGACTAGAAATGCTTTTGTTATTTGTTTCTTTGTCCACCCGGACGTATCTCATGGTAGGTTCTCCCACTTCCACCGAAATTAGAGCTTCGTCTCTGTATACGAGAGAGAAAGGTGTCTCTCACGTTCTTGACTTGGTCGTTGTTCGGTACGCCCATAACACTCTCGGTAACTCTTCGGGCCATTTTCCTTTGGTTACTTCCAATCTCTTTTTGAGGTTTTGAATAATCACCCTGTTTGTCGACTTTGCGTGGCCATTTGTGCTCGGATGGTGTGGTGACGATGATTCTATTGATTTTCAAATCCTCAAGGAATTTTGTGACCTTTGCACCTATGAACTGTGGCCCGTTGTCGCAGGCTATCTCCTTTGGTATTCCGAACCTGCAGATTATGTTCTCCCACAGGATATCGACCACTTCACACCTGACGATTTTCTAATAAAGGCATGCTTTAGCCCACTTAGAGAAGTAATTAGTTAAAATAAAAAGAAACCTTACCTTTCCAGGAGCCAGTGGTAGCAGACCGACTATATCCATCCCCCCATTTTATGAATGGCCATGGCGATAATACCAAGTGCAATAGATCTGCAAGTTGGTGCATTAACAACGCGTGGAGTTGGCACTTGTCGCATTTCTGAGCGAATGTCTTAGCATCTTGTTCCATCCGAGGCCAGCAGAATACTGCACTAACTAACTTTAATACTAACGAGTCTGCACCTGAGTGATTTCCACAGACTTCTTCGTGAACTTCTCTCATGACATAGTTAGCCTCGGATGATCCTATACATCGGGTCGACGGGCCTTGGAATGACTTTCTATACAACTGGCCTCCCTAGAAGCTGTAGCGAGCTGCTTTGTTGCGGGGTGCCCGGGATGCCTTCGGATCTTCGGGCAGTTTGTCGTGCTCAAGATAGTTGATTATTTCATTTATATAGTCCTAGAACAAATTGGTTGCATTTACTTCATAATAACCATCTACATCCAATACCGAATGCATGAGTCGTACGATCGTACCAGAATCTGATCCTTTCATTTCCGTGGACGAGCCCAGATTAGCCAGTGTATGTGCTTCTGCGTTTTCTTCTCTTGGGATATGGGTGGTTGACCATTCCCTAAACTGTGCGATCAGAGTCAGAACTTTCACCATATATTGTTGCATGCGTTCCTCTTTGGTGTCGATGATCCCGTATACCTGATTCACCACTAGTGGGAATCACATTTGATTTCAGTGACCTCAGAGTCTAGTCTCTGAGCCAGTACAAGTCCTGCAGTCAAAGCCTCATACTCAACTTCATTGTTAGTCAAGGGAACAATTTTTATAGTATGCCTCATGGTTTTTCCCGAGGGAGTAATTAATACTACTTCGAGCCCGGACCCTTTCACGTTGGAAGCCCTGTCTTTGAACAAGGTCCAGATTCTTGATATCGTTTGTGACACCATTGCCGCTTCTTTGGTGGCCAAAGGCAGTAGTTCGAGTTTATACATCTTGGGTTTATACTCGATGTCAAATTCACTCATTTCGACTGCCTATTTGGCCAGTCGACCTGACAATTCAGGTTTTTGAGTGGAAAAGTTTTCACCTGGTTATTGGGTGGCATTAAATAAGCTTTCAAGCGGTGACTACGAGAGCTAAGGCCAATTTTTCAAGGTGCGGGTTATGAGTTTTCGCTCCCGTTAAAATTTTGGTAACGTAATAGGTAGGAGATTACGTACATTCGTTTTCCCGAACTAGATCGACACTTACTGCTACCTCCGAGGTTGCTAAGTAAATTAGCAATTGTTCACCTTCCTCCGATTTCGATAGTAATGGGGGGCTTGATAAATACCTTTTCAGGTCTTTTAGGGCATGTTGGCATTCTCGAGTCCATTCAGAGTTTTTCTTCTTTTTCAGAAGTGATGGCATTTTTCTGAAGACCGAGAAATGAACCTGCTTAAAGAGGCCAGTCTTTCAGTTAACCTTTGGACTTCTTTCACATTTATTAGCTAGTTGGGAATGTCCTCGATGGGTTTCATTTTATCTGAATTGACTTCGATCCCCCTTTGTGATACCAGGAAACCCAAAAATTTATTGGAGTTGACTCTGAATTCAAACTTTTCGGGGTTAAGCTTCATGTTGTGATTTCCTAGGATTTCAAAAGTTTCATGGAGGTGTCTCAGATGGTCACATCTGTTCAAAGACTTAACCAACATATCATCTATGTAAACTTCAACTGTTTTCCATATTTGCTTTTCCAACATTTTCTTAACGAGTCTCTGATTAGTGGATCCGCCGTTCTTATGCTCGAAGGGCATCACATTGTAAAAATATGTGCCAAAGTTCGTTATAAACGAAGTCTTTTCCTGATCCTCCGCGTTCATTTTGATTTGATTGTACCAGGAATAGGCATCAAGGGAACTCATCAACTCATGCCCGATCATTGCATCAAGCACTTGATCAATGTTTGACAATGGGAACGAGTCTTTCAGGCACACCTTATTCAGATCTTTTTAATCTACGCATATGCAAAATTTGTTATTCTTCTTTGGAACTACTATTGTGTTAGCTAGCCAGTCGGAATACTTTACCTCCCGGATTGAACCGATATCGAGTAACCAAGTTACCTCTTCTTTCACAAACTTATTTCTGACCTCGGCAATCAGGCGCTTCTTTTGCCTTACCGGAGGGATTTCGGGGTCTGGCCTAGCTTGTGCACGACAACCTCTACTGAAATACATGCCATATCTGCATGCGACCATGCGGAACAATCAACATTAATTTTAGGGAATTCTATAAATCCTAGCATGAGCTTAGGGTTTAATCATGTCCCCAAGTGGAATTTTCTCTCTAAGAACTTCTCGAACAGTGCGACTTGTTCGAGTTCTTCCGCCATGGATTTGGTTACATATGTTTCTTCCGGTACCTGGAAATGCCTTGGTACTTGATAAAATTCCGAAAACTCCTCCCCTTTATCGACTTCATTTGGTCCGCGAGCGGGCGTCGGTTGCTGTAATTGCTACGCCGCGTGTTCCTTTCCTTTACTGCTAGAAACCGAGATTACGTTCATCTCCCTTGCCGCTGGTAGATCCCCTCTTATTTGTTTGATGCCCTCTGGAGTTGGGAATTTCAAAATTTGATGGTATGTTGACGGCACGACCTTCATCTCATGTAGCCACGGCATGCCAAGAATTATACTGTAGCCATATCGCCATCTACCACTTCAAATAGGCTGGTTTTCATGACCCCCTCTGCATCTGTGGGCAACATGATCTCCCCTCGGGTTGTCGCACTTGCTAAGTTGAACATGACGAGGAATTTTATGGCCGGAATGATGCTTCCGGTAACTTGGCTTATTCCAGCACTCTCCATTAAATGATATTGGCTAAACTTTATGGGTCCACCAAAACATGTCTAATTTTAAAATCTAAAACATTGAGATAAATTACTAGGGCATCATTGTGCGGTAGTAGGAGTCCATCAGCGTCCTCCTCTGTGAAGGTGATGTCGTCTTTGGTTACTTCCTGGAGTCTCTTTCTATGAGTCACCGATACCTTTGTCTTTTTTGCTGCCGAAAAGGTCACACTATTAATCTCGTTCCCCCTGAAAATCATGTTGATCGTTAGTCGAGGAGGATCTTCTCATATCTTCAAGGGCTCTGCGTTATCTCGATTGCGGCCGTAGTTATTTTTAGCTCGGTCGCTTAAGAGCTCTCTGAGATGGCCATTTTTCAGCAATGTCGCCACCTCATCGGGTAGATATCGCCAGTCCCTAGTCCGGTGGCCGTTATTCCCATGATACTCATACTATAGATTATGATCCCTCTAATTGGGATCGGATCTCGTCGGCCTCAGGAACCATGCTCCTTAATGTTCCTCATCGCCGATACCGGCTCCACTACGCTAACATTGAAATTATAATCGGACATTCTGGGGTAAGTGGAATCGTGGGAACCTGATATCTTTTTGTCCTGTAATTATATGTTATTTCGACCACAGTTAGCTCTCCTATCAGTAGCGAACCTGTCCGCCGACTGAAAACCTCTACTGCGTCCTTCGACCCTTTTGTAGGGAAAAAATAGGCCCTTAGAAGATCGGCAATTTGCGTCAAATCATCCTTCGACTTATCCTTGTTCTTTTCTCGATCCCGACCCTTGGTTGATGCCGGGAAATCGAGCTGGTCGTCTTCTATTCTTATCTTTGATTCCTAACTGTTGTGGACATCTGCCCAAGTAGTTGCTTGGAACTCCAGCAGGCTTTCTTTCAGTTTACGGGAAGCGTCGGAGCTCCTCAAGTTCAACCACTTAGTAAATGCCTCAGCTGCCCATTCATCTGTCATGCGCGGTAGCAGCATCTTTCCTTCTGAAACTTGGTCACGAACTTTCGCAGCAATTCGAACTCTCCTTGCACAATTTTGAATATGTCGGCCTTTCGGGCCTGTACCTTCCTGGACCCGACATGGGCCTTGATGAAAGAATCCGATATTATCTCAAAGGAATCTATTGAATGATTTGGTAAAAGTGAATACCATGTCAGGGCCTCCGTCATGGGAGTTTTTCTGAACTTCTTCAGCAGGATCGACTCAATGTCGTGCGGAGCTAAGTCGTTTCATTTCACCGCCATTGTGTAGGTGGTGATGTGCTCCTGAGAATCCGAGGTCCCACCATATTTTGGTACGTCTGGCATTTTGATCCTCTTTGGGAATAACTCTGGTGCCGCGCTCAATTTGAACGAAAATTGGGTGTATTTCATTGAGTCCGGTCCCTTCAACATTGGCGGTGTGCTTGGAATTTGGTCCATTCGGGCGTTTATTTCCCAACCGCATGAGCTCGATTTTAGAGTAATCATTCCCATTGTTGTTACCATATCCGTTGCTGTTCCCCTAGCCCCATCGAAGCCGACCTCACCCCTCGGGGTGTTGTTATTAACCGTTTGCGCTATTTGATTTGGGGGAGTACCGGGAGGAACTGGACATCTTCCATTCGCGTTGATGGAAACATCCGACAATGCTTTCCTCAATTCTGTCATGGCTTGATCTTGATGTGAGAGATGGCCCATGATGACCTTTTCTTGTTCTCTCAAGATCCTCACTTTTTCCGCAACTGCTCGTCTTCGGTATCATCTGGAGTCGCCTCATACGTATCGTGGATATTTCCTGCCATGGACTGGGTGGCTACGTCCTCCTTGTTGTGGGTAAGGGTGTCTAACGGGCGGGCCGGGCCGGGCCGGTTACGTTTTTTTCTAACCGGACGGGTTG
>MDKI01126471.1:0-18287 GCA_005239505.1 Nicotiana paniculata
GGGGAGGGTGGGGGGGAGGGAGGAGGGGTGTGATTTAAGTGGTCAGACGGTAATTCATTGATGAGGACTAAAATGTTGGAGCTTTTAGTTTACATGCTTGGATTCCTGGGATGCTAAAAACCCAAGGAAATATATGTAGTTACATTGTAGCTTGTTTTAATCTACATTTCTTTGTATTTCTGTTTTTGAATTTGTTAAAATTTTTACAGAAGGTTCTGGTCAAAATTTTGTGGATGAAGATTTTGAAGAAAACTCGAGCTGCAAAAAGATGAAGACAGCTTTGGTGGACACTACAGACCAAGAGCAGGTAATGTGCATCAACTTCTTCCCATAACTTTGAGATTATTTAATGGTTGTGAGAACCCCATTTCTAACCGTTAGATATGTACTTCAGATCGTTCCAACAAGGTATCTGGGAGTCCAGGAGTTGCTTGTTCCATGTCTCGGAGAAATAACCAAGTAAATCATGGAAGTTCCTCAGTAAACAATGATGGGAGCTAATTCCATGTCCCAGAGAAATGATCAAGTAAAATCTGAGGAGACTGATGGATTTGTGTGTCCTCGGATATGGGTAAAACTGGAGAACACTGAGTCACAAAGACAAGCAGTTGGTTGTATTTGAATGGGCGTCCCCTTTGATAACTTTAGCCATTTGAGAAGGTGCTATTGGATGAGAATAGATTTGTTGCAAGAAAGTAAGTAGTGTTAGCGTGTCATTTTTGGTTAATATTGTAGGGTAGGAAAAATTGTAGCGTACATTTGCAGCATTGCACTACAATTGTAAATGATAGTAGTAGTAGATAATTATCTATACTAGCAAAAGTATTTTGCAAGAAAGAGAAGGGAAAAAGCTAGGAAATCATTAATTTTGTCAATTCTGAGATCTCTGTGATCTGTCTATAGAGTAATATTTGTCTGTATGAACTTTAGCCGGAGAACCGATAATGAGTTAGGAGTTCTTGTATCTAATTCTTTTGTTTTCATTCTTTTCGATTATTTGTATAGGGTAAGTGTATTCGAGGCTCTTTTCTTCTCTTATTCGACGCTGTTAGATCGCTTTGGTCTTTGTTTGCAGAATGAGTTGCTTTGTAACAAAATGGAGATGGGACAAACTAGTAGGAGTAATCAATTCAGCATGACTTCTGACTTGATATACAAAAGGAATAGAGAACTAAATAGTTTGACAGGTTGTATATTAGTAACTCGTGGAGATTTCACTTGAAATTTTCATAATCTGGCTTTTGACCTAATAGTTGAATGCTTCACTTCAGGTTCAATCCATTAGGTAAGTTCAATCGGGGTTTGGCTGGCATGACAGTTAGGTCCAACAATTGACATATAAAAGTCAACGTTTTAGGATTTGGCATATAGTAGCCTAAAGTTTTCTCTCTCTTCTAACGGTTCAACCACCATCCTAAAAATAAGCCTCATCAAAATTATTTTCCTTAAAAATAGCAAAAAAATATTTAAAATCTTTTCTCTTCTCTCATAACAACCATCATCCTTGAAATTAGGTTCCATTTCCTTTAGTAATATCCGAAAAAACTACCAAATATTTTTTAATTATTTTTCTAGTTTTATTATCTATATATATATATATATATATATATATATATATATATAACACAATAATAATTCTATAATTTGTATATCATAGTGTATAACATAATAATAATGTGCATATCAAAAAAGTATATTAAAACTTTATTTTCCTTCTTTGTATAACATATTTCAGATTGAAAACTCAAGTTCAAGACGACTCCATGTGTGCATTCCCTATTGTATCATGTGTATATATCTATGTACATCAGTGATATCTCATGTATATCATGTGTATCTGTGTATATCCATGAAAATTTGTATTATATGTACGATATACAATGTGATATACACGGACGTCCATACAAAAAATATGTTGTATACACGGCATACAAAGTGATAGACACAGACGTCCTTAAAATCCGTGTGTGTGATATACACTGATGTACACGATATACACATGTCGCAATTGAATTTTTAGGTCTGATTTTTTACCGAAAACAAGTCTAAATCACTTCTAATCTTGCTCAAATTTTTTATATACCTTCGTTTAGGTATTTTCAACAAATTTCAATCACACCAAAAAAGAAGAGAGAAGAAAAACAAAGTTGAAATGTATTTTTTCTCTCTAAGTTTTTGCTTCTGATTTTTTGTAATGTGAGCTAAACCTTATGTTTTCATCCCGCTAAATTTTTTTGCATAGTTCGCAAGAATTTTGCTAAATTATGAGAGCGAAGGAGAAGAGATAGAAAAAGAAATACAAAAGGAGAAAAGGGGAGGGAAGCAGTGAGCAAAAAGAGAAGTGAGTGGCGAAGTTGGGGGGGGGGGGGGGGGGGGGGGGGGGGGGGGAGTAGACAGTTTGGGGCCAACTATTTGAGAGAGAATATATAAGAGAGTACTAGTTTTTTTAAGATTTGGCTATATAATACCAATTGTTTGGGGTTATTTTTGCCAAATCTAATATAAGACTAAAAAATTATCAATTTCTGTATGTGTTGTCACGTAGTGCCGTTTTAATAAAGGATTAGGTGGATCACTATAAATGGATTGACTTTGCTACTTCTAGACTTACTTGTGCAATATTAAGTGCTATCTTTAAGCTTTCGAACATCATTTTGTTCAAATGGGTATTTTTGTAGGACGATGAAAAATAATCCCAACATGAGCGAAATTAAATTAGGCAAAATATCTTAACCCCCTAAACTTGACATGGATTAATTATATTCTTAAACTATTCGTAGTTTTAATTACCCCTTTAACTTGGCCTTTTGAGAGCCATTACCCCCCTAGACGTTGATGTGACAAAGAATGTGGGTGTACTCGCCTACAACGTGAATTTTTCTGTATATGTGGTATTTTTTTAAAATAAAATATATTTTTACCTTTTTAAGTATGTTACTTTTTTGGGTAATTTTTTTCGAGTACAATTTATAATAAAACTTGAATAGAACTACATTATTTAGGCTAAATTTTTTATTTGGCTAAAAATAATAATGTTTTAGTTAATCTTTTTTTGAATTTGACCTGAAAATAAAGATTTATACAATTGAAATAAATGGTCAAGGCATCTAAAAATTTATAAAAAAAAATTACGTATGACTTTTCGTTTCTTCTGACATCAGGCACTTCGAATTGAATTATGAAAACTCCGGTTCAATTTTTCGGTTATGAAATACCAAACAAAATAATCTCAGTTTGGTTTGTTTTCTTAGAGATTTCAGATTAGTTGGTTTAGTTATTTTGAAATTTCTATTTAAACATTTGGACATCTTCTGACAAGAAATAATGGACCTCTAAATAAAATATGTCAAATTGCCTAATTAACTCATCCCCATTATATTCATTTGAAAATTTGATTATTGTAAGTAAAATGTAAATCCTTGATATGACAAAAGGATTACAAGAAGAAAAAATAAAAATAAAGACATATGAGATAACTATCATGCGTATATGTTATAAATAGTTAAGGCATCTAAAAAATATATATACATGGCTATTTATTTCAATTGTATAAATTTTTATTTTTCGATCAAATTCAATAAAAGATTAACTAAAACTTCAATAGTTTTAGCCAAATAAAAAAATTTAGCCTAAATAATGTAGTTCTATCCAAGTTTTATTATAAATTGTATTTGAAAAAAATTATCCAAAAAAGTAACATACTTAAAAAGGTAAAAATATATTTTATTTTTAAAAAAATGTCACATATACAGAAAATCCACGTGGTAGGCGAGTGCACCTACACTCTTTGCCATACCAGCGTCCAAGGGATAATGGCTCTCAAAAGGCCAAGTTGAGAGGGTTAATTAAGATCACTAGTAGTTTAAGGCTGTAACTAATAATTCGTATAAATTTAAGGGAGTTTTAAGGTATTTTGCCATTAAATTATCATGTTGTTCATAACCTGAATTTAAACCAGTATCATTGAAAAAGAACATAGAAGATGTCGCAACTGACAAGGAACATTTATCGTTTTCCCTAAAAGAAAAATAATTAACTGTGATGGAAATAAATTTAAAATAAAAAAACTACTGTACATTGGAAAAGGTAACAATTTATACAAGTCTTTAGTTGACCTGTATTCACTAGTAAAACCCCTTTCTCTAATAATAAAAAAAATATGCATGAATTCCAAAAACTTTAGGAATCCACTTCTCTATTTTTCTTTCACTAATTTCTTTAGCGATTCAAAGGCTATAGCTATTCCAATTCAAAGCACCTAGCTCAATGAGATCGTCGTCAAATTCAAACGCACCCAATAAACAATGGCGCAATTTGTTGCCTCTCTTCGTTGCCCTAGTGGTTATAGCAGAGATTTCTTTTCTGGTTCGACTCGACGTGGCTGAAAAAGCCAACTCTTGGGCCGACTCGTTTTATCAGTTCACCACGGCCTCTTGGTCCACCTCTAAACTGGTTGTTGACCACGCCGACGTTGAGGAGGTCCAGTTGGGTGTTTTGAGTGGTGACTTTGATCAGGGTTTCGTACCTGGGAGTTGCGAGAAGTGGTTGGAAAGGGAAGATTCTGTGGCTTATTCAAGGGATTTTGATAATGAACCAATTCTTGTTCATGGGCCTGGACAGGTTATAACCACTTCTATTTATGACTGGTATATTGAATATTGATATAATTGGACTTACTAGTTCGGGATTGAGCCATAGTCGTATTTCTTTTTTCGTCCGTTGTTTGTGGCATACCTAAATCTCTTTTAATGTGTTTATTTATTTTTGTGGATTTTATCGTAATTCCTAATGTTAGATAATCCTTAAATACAGGGTATTGAAACATTATGGACCCAAATAGAGCATTTATGATATTGAGGATTCATACGGCCGAGTTTGGGATAGAGGCGTGGTAGTAGTAGTAGTTGTAACATTTATTGGCATCTCAGTATGCGTAAGGTGCATGGT
Organism: Nicotiana paniculata; assembly: GCA_005239505.1. Classification (NCBI taxonomy): domain Eukaryota; kingdom Viridiplantae; phylum Streptophyta; class Magnoliopsida; order Solanales; family Solanaceae; genus Nicotiana; species Nicotiana paniculata. The sequence goes on from MDKI01126471.1 coordinate 4,948, forward strand.
TGATTTCAGACTTTTGACCCTTATTGTAGCTGGGTCATACATAGCAAGAGAGGCTTGCTTAGTTGATGGATTTTAGTTTTTTAGCTTCGTTTGCTGGGAGCTTTTCATAAGGACTAGAGTTTCTAATCCTTTTATTTAAAAAGGGGAAAGAGTAGAGAAGCATTGTGAATTTTCATATTGGTTGCCTTTTGAAGCATATATTCGTTCAGCATTCCTTTACTTATTTCATCACAAAAAATAACACGCTAATGGAATGATCAGATATCAATTTATCATTATGCGAATACCACTTCTTATTGTTCTTGGTCTCGCATGCTATTCGCTTGTGAGTTTGAATGTTTAATTGTTAGGCGTTACTTATCTCTGGCTGTATGAATGTCCTGCCGTATACGAAATTCTGATGTCTATTCAATCACTATATAGGAATTGAAATCCTGTTCCGTAGGATGTAAGTTTGGAACAGACTCCGATAAGAAGCCTGATGCAGCATTTAGGCTACCACAGCAAGCTGGTACAGCTAGTGTGCTACGGTCAATGGAGTCAGCTCAATACTATGCAGAGAACAACATTACTTTGGCACGACGGTGGGTAAGCACATTGTGAAAGAAGTCTTATTTCATTCCCTGCCTTTATTGGCAATTTTCTTTTTAATATTTGTTGTCATTCTCTTTCATTTTTATCACATTCTTATTTAAGTTATGTATTGCTATTAGTTTTCCCTTCCAGGGGTAGGGGTAGGGGTAAGGCTGCGTACATCTTACCCTCCCCAGACCCCACTTGTGGGAAACTATAGGGTTTGTTGTTGTTGTTCTTGTATTGCTATTAGTTTTAGATAAGAACTTTTGCATTATAAGCATATTGGCAGCAATAGGTCCTTGTCCAAAATTTTGCCATAGACAAGATATTTAAAACTGATGACATGAATTCTTTCCCTTTAGGCACTAAATATATTTCCTGTAGAAAATAGTTAAGATTCACCTTGACTGAATCATCGTTGACCCTGCTTTTTGTTGTTTTAATCTGGCTGGGTTCCTTTCTCTCTTTTTTCATTCCGTTAGGGCAAAAAAATAGGAACTCTGATTTTCAATTGGGGAATTTTTGGGATGGAGTGGACCACCAACCATACTTATTGAAGCTAATTTAGAGCTAAAGATGCTAAAGTACGTTTTTGATAAGTCATAATGTGAATGTACTGGCTTTGGTTATTTAACCGCACAAATCAAACTAGAACTTAGTTTTGACATGGTATAAGTCAAACTCTTCCTATTTTACTTATATAGAAGTTCTTCTCCTTTTGTTTACTTTATAAAGGGTATAAGATGATAAATATATTGTCTACTCTTGGGGGTCTTTGGATATGCTAAATGAGCTAAGAGGTGATTAGAACTCTAGCAAGGATTGTCATGACATATTAAGGACATGATCAGAACCCATGTCCAGTGTTTGCACAGGGTTATCACCAGGTTATCACCAACTAATGGTCAATGAGCACATCTAATCTAGTTTAATGTTTGACTTGTTATTGGATTGACTTTTCAATATCAATAAACCATTGGTCAAATTTCATGATATTTTACTGAGCCATCTGTAATATGATGTCCAACCATGCCTATTCAACAAAATGAAAATTTTAAAACTTACAGAATTAGTTGAGCGCCACCAGATACTTAAAGCTATGCCAACTGCATCTAACAGAAGTTGAAAGACAAAGTTGAGTAAGAGCACAATTTTTGATGCGTGGATTAGGTGCATGTCACAAGTTCGAACCCTGTAGCAAACAAAATCCTGGTATTTAAGTAGAGAAGGATAGAGAGCTGGGTGTATTATCCACCGAGTTTCGAAGTTCGAACCGTGCGTCACTAGCCCTTAGGGATTTCGTTTATCAACAACAACAACATACTCAGTAATTTCCCATAAGTGAGGTCTGGCGTAAGATGTACGAAGCCTTACCTCTACCGTGGAAGGGCAGAGAGGTTGTTTCCGATTTCGGCTGTCAACAACAACAAACCCAGTTTGATCCCAACAGGTGGGGTCCGGGGAAGGTAGTCCGTACGCAGACCTTACCCCTACCTAATGTAGGTAGAGAAGTTGTTTCCAATAGACCCTCGGCTCAGGAAGGGCAACACAAAAGTCTAATTTTAAATAAAATTAAAAAAAAAGGTTGAAACACAAAGCTAATTTTTCTATCACAAAAATCTTTGAATTTCATTGTAGTTGAGATTTCGGCATCACCTTGCTTAAAAAATTAGCTTAGCATATAGACATTGATATTTAAAGCTATGCCAGTTGCCATGATAGAGTTCAAAATTATCTTGGTTAGTTGGTTAGTGCTCTTCGTTACATTGAGTCACAAGATTAATTTATGAAGCCAAAGTTCTTAAGGACCATGGTGTGGTTGAGATTTAAACTTTGCATAAGCTTGCTAACCTATTTTATTTTTTCCACTCACATACCAGAAGGGGATATGATGTTGTAATGACAACAAGCCTCTCTTCAGATGTTCCTGTTGGATACTTCTCTTGGGCTGAGTATGATATCATGGCTCCAGTACAACCCAAAACAGAGAATGCCTTAGCAGCCGCTTTCATTTCTAATTGTGGTGCTCGCAACTTCCGCTTGCAAGCTTTAGAAGCCCTTGAAAGGGCAAATATCAGAATTGATTCTTATGGAAGTTGTCATCATAACAGGGATGGAAGAGGTTAGTATATTTCAATTATCCAAACTTACTGAAGGATTAGAGGATAGAATATGGATGGTGCATTTTTAAGCAGTGTCACTAGGGAGCTAATTCTCGTCCATAGAGTAGTATTATGGGTTTGATTGACTCTTCCTCGGGTGTCGCACCTTCCTCCAGAAGACAGGATTTTACTACCAGTGCCAAACCTTTTTTTTTTTTCTCCTGGCTAACTAACCGCTAACGTGAGCATGCATGTCGTCGTTTTTTTAGTGATTCGAATTTATGCTTGTCCAATGATTGCTTGTCAATGGATTATTTTGCTCTTTTTCTTGTTTAAAATTTGAGTTTCAGTTTTGCCACCTGATAAGAATAAAGTTGGAATACAACATTCATTTAAATAGTTCGATTTCATTCTGAGGAAGTTAGGCTGAGATTTATTGGAAAGAGACGTATAGCGAGAAAAAATGTTGTGGACAAATCATCTTTCTGGATGCCGTGTATTTTATACATGCATTTGGTTTAGGTTTGCACTAACATCCAATTGAATTGTGTTATTGTCAATATAAAATTTCCAATTAAATCTAACTTCTGGTCTCTGTTCTCAATCTTATGGCAGTTGACAAAGTGGAAGCACTGAAGCGGTACAAGTTTAGCTTGGCTTTTGAGAATTCTAATGAGGAGGACTATGTAACTGAAAAATTCTTTCAGTCTCTGGTAGCTGGTAATCACATTTGTTTTTTCTTATTGGGTTTGTAGACTTGGATTTTCAGAGTTGAGAGCATCTATTATTTTAGCTCAGTCCCACCCTTAACATGATATATACATTTGTTCCTAGTTGTGTTTGATGTGGTTTTGGTTAGATCTTCTGCGCTTACTAGCAGACCTTGGAATTGTAGTATCTAAAGCGTATAATTATTTATAGAAGTTTCAGGAAGGAAAAACTTTTGAGTTCTGATAAATTCTTGATACATTCAACAATGGTTTGGATCTAGACTTGCATTTCTGTAGAACGCACAATGTGCTCTACACTGAGATGGCTCAAATATTTTTGGATTTTTGTTGAGATGATTTTGGGGGTATCGTCTTAGTTGATCATTTTCTTTATGCTCTGAGTCTAAATTCTCTTTTTCGAGGTCTATCCCATGTTTAAGATTTTGACAATTTTATTAGTTCAGGATTGAGATTTAAGGTTTCAACTTGCTGATAAAAGTAAGTCTACAAAACTTGTAGGATCAATCCCTGTGGTGGTTGGTGCTCCAAACATCCAAGACTTTGCTCCTTCTCCTAATTCAATTTTACACATTAAAGAGAAAAAAGATGCTGAATCAATTGCCAATACCATGAAGTACCTTGCTCAAAACCCTATTGCATACAATGAGTCCTTAAGGTATGCATCAATAAGAATTGTTGTTTTTTTTTTTTTGGGTTACTCCAGTTGTTTACTTGATAATGGGATGGTACTCTTCTTAATTGTTCGGATTCCTGTCGTTGCAATTACACACTGTCCAAATCTCTCTTTTTTTTAAGCCATTTGGTACCTTTTGAAAATAGTATTACAAAGAAAATATTACAGACCCATTTCACTAAAATGTTTTCACTACTGTATTTCCAGTTTTGACCAATTTATATATAGATATTGCCTTTTGATGTGTTAGGTGGATAACTGAATTGAACGAGAACACAATGGATCTCTCTCTCTGTTTTTGTAGTTACAAGACACTTCTTCCCTTTCAAGATTTACTTAATATTTCTTAAATTTAATGGACATCTAACAAATGATTTGCTTTCATTGTTCAGGTGGAAGTTTGAGGGCCCATCTGATGCCTTCAAAGCCCTGGTTGATATGGCAGCAGTTCACTCATCTTGTCGTTTGTGCATCTTCTTGGCAAGTAGGATCCGGGAAAGAGAAGAGCAGAGTACAAAATTTATGAAGCGTCCCTGCAAATGTACTAGAGGGACTGAGACTGTCTATCATGTATATGTACGTGAAAGAGGGAGGTTTGATATGGATTCCATTTTCTTAAGGTATTTTCATTCTCCAGTTACTGAATTCTGACCATGAATGTCTAAGCAAATTTTCTGACCCATTAAAAAGAATATCAAAGCATATTTTCTGAATATGTTCGAGGCAGATATCTATCTACTTTTTCCTATCAGTTCAACTGCTTTTATATTATTATTATTATTATTATTACTTTCAGCTTCATTTTCTGTTGTTTTGCACTCAATCACTAAGTGGATGACAATTTTTGAGATATGTTCTCCAGAATTCTACCAGACAAAGAATAATATTTTAGATCGTTAAATGAGGAAATAATGTTTTAGATTTCTGTATCGTGAAACCTTCTGTGCTTTTCCTATAATTCATTGGGGATGGGGTAGACTCTTTCTCTGTCCACATGTCTGTTGTCTTCTTGTCCAAGACACTTGAAAAGTTATCATCTACTTTTATCTTTCTCTTTCCCTCTTACCAAGCTGTGTTATTATTTTCATGCTGAAGAGCTAAAAGTAGAAACCGAGAGTTTGCACCTTCTGCTGGGCCTTCCGGTCTCCACCATCTGTACAACTGTGAGGTCAAATTCTTCTTCTTTTTTATCCTACAGATTCCAACAAGTAAAGCTGAAGGTGGAGCTCTCATTTGCAATGAATGCATGTGAAATACATGATATCTTGGCAAGAGTCGATAGTTTCAACATGAAAAAAGGAAAAGAGATTTGTGGTTGGATAACACCATAGAGACACTATCAATCTGTGTATAATCATTTCTGATTGATTCGTAAGCTGAAGCAGGAAGATCCTGAAAGTTGTTGTAGTGGGTAGTTGCTTCTGAATTTCTCGGAGTAAGGAAACTGAAGGAAACGTAAATTGAACCCTTTTCATTTGAATTTTCGAAAATTCTTCTATTTTTTTATGCGGACTTCCTGCACCGCCATTATATCGTTTGAATTCTGTCCTGGAATTCTCCTCCTGTTACATTGCAAAGCATCCTCTCTTTTGTTTAATGTTTTCTCGTCATAGCTTTCCTTATCTTTCTGGTATAAACTTTAAATCACCCTAATTTCTGTATCTGTGCAGGTCGAGTAATTTGTCTCTAAAGGCGTTTGAATCTGCTATCCTCTCGAGGTTCAAGTCTGTTAAACATGTTCCTGTTTGGAAGGAGGAAAGACCTCAAGTACTAAGCGGTGGTGATGAACTCAAACTTTACAAAGTATATCCCGTTGGCTTGACACAGAGACAAGCATTGTTTTCCTTCAGATTCAACGGGGATACTGAGTTTAAGAATTACATTCAAAGCCACCCATGTGCAAAATTTGAAGCCATATTCGTATAGTTAGGAGTTCGAAATTTTGCTAGTGACAGAGTTGCAGGCAAATGTGTAACTATCATTCTCTCCCCGTGTCATAATTGTCTTAAATCATTCTGGCTTGGATCTTCCCCTATTGATGTAACCACAGAGTCAAGATGTGATGGTTACACGGTGAAATCCCATATTTGGTGTAAAATTCTTATCCTTCACATTTTCAAGTGTCAAGGAGGCTCAAGAAGGATCAGATTTTGCCTTGTATCGATAAGCCTACAAAGCAGTTTAAGTTCTATGCACCGACAACATAAAAGATTTTGAAGTGCGGCTGGGGATTTACCAAGCTGACGGTTTAGCTGAGAATAGTAGTTTAGTTCAGACTGCAGAATAGTGTTACAGGTATTGACAACGATAGAAACTTTTGCAAGGGTATTCCTTTTGATATTGTAATTCTCATTCGTTGAGAAGTGCATCATTTTTGATTAATTTGGATATAGTTATGAAGAATTAACCCAAATAGTTTTTACTATTTGGGAAATCCCTATTTGTGTCACAATCCCTATAGTTTTACTGTTATAATATAATGGTCTTTTACGAAAGTTTATTAGTGCAGTAATAAAGCAATAATTCTACTAATTAATAAGCTCTCTTTCAACTATAACGTGTAAAATAATTCGCTCACTTATAAAGAAAATGTCACAATAAGTTTTAGGGATAGATACATATACTTCTTTGAAATTTTAGCTTATGACACATTTCTTTTATTATTTCAAATATTTGTATGTCGCATTTTAATATTCTGAACAAAACGGCTTTTTAGAAAAAAACATAATTGGAGTCATATATTTATAATCATTCAACTTCTTTCCATAATATCCATGCAAATAACGAATGTCAATGAAGAATAAATTACAAAAATACAAAAAGAAATGAAGTGGTAAGATTCATGATCGGATCCACCTCTTCGTCAACTGCCTCGTTTGAACCTGTCAGCTACAAGAAAAAAGGAATTGTGTGAATGCAACTTGATGAGGTGAATGTCGCTAGCTGTAAGATTGTTCTTTGACCTCAACCAATTTCAATTTACACCTTTAGAGTTCTTTCTTATTTGTGGAGAGAATATATCTCTTGTCAAGCCTTTCAAAAATCTGAATTATTTGATCTTAATTTTAATATGTGTAAACATTTAATTTATATGTAACATTCATATTTGTTTATGGTCAGATCAAGAAGACAGGACCTTCTCATGTCACGCAAAAGCCTCAAGTAATGAAATGAAGGACATGTCATTGGGACTCCAAGGAACGCATAAGCAAGTGAGCAAATTTAATTCTGTATTTTCTAGTTTTTCTTTATCGTTTTTTTGGTTGCCTTGGGGATTGTAATAGCCCTATCGATTGACAGTTACGTTGAATCGAAGAGGTTCCCCATGGCGCTTACAACAATATACCCAGTAATATCCCACATCATGGAATCTGGGGTGGGTAGTGTGTACGCAAACCTTCCACGTGACGCTTACGTTACGAAAATCTCATATCTGAATAGGAGGGGAAAGTTAGGGGCCATAAAGATCTGGTGCATGGGACAAAACTGTAAGAACCTAATGGTTGAGTCAGAGCGGACAATACCTTCGCGGTTAGGCCTAGACCATGAAAAGTGGTACCAGAGGCGGTACCTTTTTAATATGATAGTTTGGCAAACCTTAGCAAGGATACTATGTTCATACAGGTGTAAGTATAATAACCTGCAGATTGCTGATGGTTGAACTTGAAAGGCGTCGCTCTGAAGTTTGATCGTAATCCAAGAGGAATGTTAGGGATCATAATAAGCCGAGTTTAGAAATTCAACTTGAGAAACTTTTTGGGTTAAAGTTTAAAAACAAAAAGGAAAAGGACAGTCTTACCCTGCATTTCTGCAAGAGGCTGTTTCAATGGCTCGAACATGTTACTTACTTGCTGGTCACATGGTAGCAACTTTACCAGCTACGTCAAAGCCTCCCTTCAAAGGGGAAAAAGCCGTGAAGGCCAAAGGTTAGGACCAAAGGGAACAATACTTTGGCAGAGCGAATGGGGTTGCGATAAGTGCCAGAGCTATATGTAATGGAAGGGGTTGGATTGAATCCCCTTAGTCTGAAAATTATTTTTTGGAAATAGGATAAAAAAAAATTGAATCCCTTAAACATAAGAGATAATCAGACTCTCAGGCAAATAATTTGAAGATGTTAAGATAAATCCTTTTTGAGATAAACAAAATGTCAAAATGCTGATACTTTTATTTTCAGCTATCTGTTGAATGGGAGAAATATTTCAAAATGCATGTATTCCTTTTTCTACATCTTAGCGCTGTAAATTCCTTTTCAGGTTTTTTGTAAGAAGCCCAAGAAACGTCGAAGGTTCGTTATTCAACCTCTTATACTTTCTCTCCTCGACCTGAACTTTGATTTTAAATTTACTGAGTTGCTTATATGATGTTGTTATAGCTGTAAAAAGAAAATGGCAATGATGCAAAATCTTTATGGTCGATTTGATTTGGCATCGTCTGCCAAATATCGAGCAGAGGAGGTTCAATCAAGATTGAGCACTAAATATCCAAGCTTTATGAAGCCAATGATCAGATCAAATGTTACTGCAGGTTTCTGGCTAGTAAGCACCAATCTATACTCAAATTCAAGAATTTCATAAATTTGAATTTAGAGTTTAACTCATATATACCGACACTATAAAGAAATTTTACACTATGAGCGGAGCATTACCATGTTTTGCAGGTTATCAGTCCATACTTGCTATAAAAAAATAACCTGCAATTAGCCTTAAGAAACCTGATAGCATAGTTAGTGTTTTGTTATTTGAATATGCTAAGTGAATGATTTGCTTCATTATTTCTTGTCGCAGTCTCTTCCAAGGTTTTTCTGCCAGTTACATTTGCCACGCCATGATACAACTGTAACTTTGGTAGATGAAAGCCAAGAAGAGTACAAAACAAAATATCTTGCTGAGAGGAATGGACTTAGCGGCGGATGGCGGGGTTTCTCACTAGCACATAACTTAGTGGAGGGAGATGTTTTAGTTTTTCAGTTGTTCAGATTCTGCAGATTGAAGGTCAGAACAAATTAAGAATCTTCCTTCTGTAATTCTCTAGCAATATGGTGCATGCTGCTATTCAATTAGTTGGATGGTTTGTGAATGAATAGAGCTCAGTGAGTTGAGAAATCTGAGGTCACCGGTTCGAGCCGTGAAAACAACCTCTTGCAGAAATGCAGGATAAGGCTGCGCACAATAGACCCTTGTGGTCCGCCCTTCTCCCGACCTCGCGCATAGCGGGAGCTTAGTACACCGGACTACCGTTTGTTCTCTAATATGTTTTTGAGTTTAACTTTTTTACATTAACAGTGTAACTACTCCAGTATGTTTTCGAGGTTTCTTGTTCATTGATGTCCACATTGTGCAGGTATATATAGTCAGAGCCAATTATTTGGCTGAAGTTGATGCCGCGCTTGTTCTTCTGCATTTAGATGCCCATCAAAAACACATTGATCCTGGTCAGTTTTGCTAACCTTAGAAGACATATTTTTCCTGTATGATTCTATGTTTTTTTTTTCTTTTCGGCCGTTATTCTTATCGTGATGTGTGGAAGAGCAGCGCACCAAATGCAGGATAATAGAAGTACGGAACAAGGTGGAATCAAGCGTCAAAGATTTTCCTCACAAGGGGATGAAGATGATTATTGTGCAGAAGAAAACATGCTGCACAAACATAGTCATCCGAGGAATATGTTTGAGGATCTTGACCTGCCTTCAAAAGGTTCCAAACTTGATACATTTTCCTCCATCTGTTTACCTCAATATTTTGCTCCAAACTTACCTGAAAATTGACAACTTTCCTCTTGCACTATACTTCAGGGACTACTAAATAAGCCTGTTGGTAGATTAGGGGAAAATATATTCGCACCAGTTGTTTACACCAAATGAACAGATGCACATATAAACTTTATCATTTCTTCATGGTTAAATGATCTAGATTCTCGCCTTAATTTGCGACTCTTAAATGTTAAATTGTATATTTACACTAGGTGTATCTTCTCAAGTATATGTATATCACCTTTTATTAGCTGCAGGACTTGCCTACCAAAATCATAGCATTGTGGATGCTGGAAAACTTAATGAAGCTTCAAATGATTTCTCATCCTGGAACACAAGGCCAACCGAACTTGAGCAGTTAGAGATCAGATCCTTTTCGAGTGGGTACTCCATTGAACCAGCTTAACCTTGTCCAGGGGCAGATATGGTATTTAGGCCGATAACTATAGGGGTCGTTTGGTACGCGGACTCTATTATTCCGGGATTATAATGAGATTATAATCCCTGGACTATTTTATCCCATTTGGGAGATGGGATAAAATAATCTCAAGTTTGATAGAATAAGGTGGAATAAGGTAGAATATTCAGGATTAAGTCTGGGATAAATTTATACCGCCAGCCAAACAAGGTATAAATTATCCCATATCTTATTCCACCTTATCGTGCATACCAAACGACCCCATAGAGTTTAAGGTTATAAAATGACAATGTAAAATCCTTTTACACATGTGTAATTTAAGTTATAGCAAGTTGTTTATTTTCCAAGTTACTATATTAGGCTTGATATAGGGAGTTATATGTTGATAGGATAAACATAAACTATTCACTATATTTAGTTGACCAACTTTTGGAAAGGCATATATTTCCTATTAGATTTGTATTACGTGATACAGTGACAATTTTAATGCTGGGATTAAAAGATTGGTGAATTGGAAATGAAGGGAAGAAAGTGAAGGGAAAGTGAGCTTCTTTTTGTGTTAAAGAGCAATTGTCCCTCATTAGTGGCCGAAAGAGAAATTAACGTGCTTCTATTGAAAAAACACTTCTCTTGGTGTTAAATGGGTTGGAAAGAAAGTAAGTCTCGCGCTGTCGTCGTCACTCGCTTGGCTTCAACTACGGTCAAAGATTGATTGTTTAATCTTTTTGGACAAAATTTCTTTTAATTAATTAACGAAAATTCAACCCCAAATAGCCCAGGAACCGCGACCTGGTCCGTTTCTTTCCCGGATTATTTTAAACCCTTTTCCCGGAATATTTCAAACAGGAAACGTTCCCACCTGTTCCAACAACCATGGTTGTTTCTGAAAGGTTGCAAACCTTTTCAGATACAGTGCCAGAAAATGACTATAAATATGCCTTGATCCCATAAACTTTGCTTACGAAATTTTCAGAGCTTCTTCTCCTTCTTCTGCAAAATTAAAATCCCAGTGTGGTTTTACAGTCTTCGAGTGGTTCGCAGTTTTACCGGTGTTTTTGGTACCAACACTCTGGTGAGTTAACCCGTTTTATCCTGGGAGGATAATATTCCAGCACCTCGGGTACTTGAGGGGAATAATTTCCTTAAGGACACGATGTGCATTCAGCGGGCTCGACTTTTCCAAAACTATATTTCAGATTCAGCTTCATTATTTCGATATTCTGTTACTGCTAATTTTCTGTTTCAGAAAATTTACTGTTTCATTATTTATTATAGTAATACAAATTTGACTAACATATAATACCATTTCTTCACTTTGGTGTTCGTCGGTCGGTATAGTACGATATGGTATTTAGATATTTTGGTTCGGTATTCGGTTTCTTAAAATGCTATACCAATACCGTACCTAATTAAAGTCGGTATGATTCGATTTTTCTCCTTTCGATTTCGGTTTATTCGGTTCAGTAACTCCGGTTTATTTGGTTTGAATACTAAGTAGTGCATAGAATCATAGAATGTGGTAATATTCTTAATTAATGTACCCCGAAAGTACAAAACTAAAAATATTTTTGTCCAAAACTAGCAACCAACCCAGAGAGGAAAAATTGTACATAAAAGAATAAATTTGATCACTAGAAATGTCTTGTTACTTGCTTAGAGTTAATTGATGAACTTAGAGAATAAAAGAAAGTAAAATTTTAGATTTCTTATATTTATTGTATAACTAATGATAAGTGTATTTTGTAATATAATATATATTTCGGTACGATATCAATATTTCGATATTTTATTTTAAAATACCAAATATCATACCTAATACAATTATTTTTTTTATATTTAAACCAAATACTATACCGAATAGGAAATACTAAGATTTTTAATTTCGATACAATAATGCGATATTTATCAAATTATGGAGCGCCATGACTTGGTATAATGCTATCACACGATTTTGTTTTTGCAGAACTATTAAATTTAAGGTATAAGTGTAGATCAATTCCAGTAAAATGTCATAATTGCTCATAGTGACATCCTTCATTGAGTAAGCTGTTATTCATTCATGATTCTTCAAAATTATAAAGAGTATTGTCTAGGTCAAGAGTATTATGTAAAATAATTTTTATTAATTTAAACACGTTTTAAGTTTTACATCATATATCTAGTCTTCAATATAATGAACCAAATCTCCGGCAAAAAATGTGTATATGTTACATAATTGTCTCGTGACCAAGGTTATCAAAGCTCAAAAGCATTTTTAAAAAAAAATATTTTTTCTTTAAAGTTGAAGTGTTTGACCAAGCTTTTAAGAGAATAAAAAGGTTCTTTTGCGGAGAAGCAAAAGCATTTTTGAAGAAGTAGAGAAAAATACACTTAGGGGTACTTTTTAAAAGTTTGGTCAAACATTAATTAATGTTTAAAAGCGTTTTTTAATTTAATTAGTCAAACAGAAACTACTTCTCACCAAAAATACTTTTGAAAAAAATATATCTCAAAATAAAATAAGTTTTACATCATATATCTAGTGAGCGTTTGGACATAAAGATTATAAAACTCCGAAAAAAAAATAAAAAGAAATTTCAAGTGAAAATTATATTTGAAAACTAGAGTTGTGTTGGGACGTGAATATAATTTTGAATTGTTTTTGAAGTTTTGTGAGTGATCTGAGTGAAAATTTTGAAAAATAAATTTTTTGTTATAAAACAATAAAGAACAAGAACAATATTGCAGAGAAAGAGAGAGAAAATTCTTATTGAATTTTGGGATGATTTACAATGACCTAAGACTCCTCTATTTATAGAGGAAAAATGACTTAGCCACAAAGTAGAACTCTCTAAAAGATAGACATTCACTCTAAATAGAGTTCTATTTATAACACTCCCCCTTGAATGTCTATTCAACAAATAATGTGTCTCGTTAAAACCTTAACTAAAATAAAACCCAATGAAAAACAAAATTCTAGAAAAGGAAAAGAGTACATGCATTTAAAAATGCGCCTTTTGGTTGCCTCATTCAAAACCTCGCAAGAAAAACCCAGTGGGACAAAACCTTGTAAGGAAAAAAGAGTGCAACGCGCATTAACTCCCCCTGA